>WEZZ01022154.1:75322-100664 GCA_013400585.1 Chloropsis cyanopogon | reverse complement strand
AAAAATTGGGCTCTTGTTCTCAATAAAAAAAAATCACAAGGAAAAGATACTTCAGAGAAAAAAAAAAAAAAAAAAATCCCCCAAACACATTCTCCTTGATTAAAGACCCAATTTCCCTTTCTTCTTCAAAAGAAATGGATTGTAGGAGAAAAGGCACCAAGGAACCTGATAAGCTGTGGTCAAGAATGTTTGGATTACAGTCACCAATTGTGTCATGAGCAGTAACTGAGACAACTCGCCTCCTTGCAGCTCACTGTGTGAGCCCCTTCTTTCCAGTGTTTTTCACTGTGACATCCAGCATGAGCACTTGAAGAGCAAGCTTCAGAAAGACATTCCTGAAGCATCTGTTTTAAAAGCAAAGCATGTTAAACATTACTTGAAATTAACACACTGCTTACAAAGATTAAATCCCCATGACTGTCTGACCCGTCGGATTTCCACTTCCCTTCAATCCGAGGTTTCACATGGTTCAGCGATAAAACCAATTGTGCTGCAAGCTGCTGACAGAAGAGGTAGCAGAGGGAAGGCTGTGTTTCTCTGACCACAAGTACAAATTCAGATTTCATCCCCACCAGAGTGGTTTTAGACTCTTTTACAAAGTTTTTTTTTTTTAGTTTTTGGGAGCCAGTGTACTGTGTCCTCTCTTCTGCCTTGATTTAAGTTTATAATAGTATTATAAATGTTGGAAGGTAATGATCAAAGCATCCAAAATATATTGTGCACTAGATTAATTCAAATTAGAGTTCCTTGAGTTAAATCCCTGCCAAGCAATTCCTCTGAAATTTAGAGAGTTGTATAAGCCAGGGACCCAGACTGAAGCACTCATGAACTTCTAGGTAATTTAAATCTCGACTCAGGCATTTTATTAACATGTTTACTTGATGTGATTTTTTTTTTTTTTTTAAGTCTCTGTCCCTTTATTTGCTTGTCTGAATTCTGATGCCATATCAGGAGGGAAAAAAAAAAAGCCTTTGCAGTATTCACAACCTAGGTAAAAACAAGAAAAGTTAAAAAACATTAAGAAGCCTTTTCTGGTTTTGCAGGATTCTCATTAGCATTTTGTATTTTGAAGATTTTGGGAGAAAAATATCTGAGCTTTGTGTGCTTTCATGAATAGAGCACCCACACCTTTTAGACACATTCCTACAGATGGGCTGAACGCCGACTATCCAAACCTTGTTTTTTTATTTGCATGATGAAGTGTCACCACAGTATTACTGGGCTTAATAATTTGGAAAGTCACGATTTGATTGCCTTGATTTGAATACAGCTCTACCTTGGCAATCAAGCGTTTGTGAATGCCTTGACTGCATTCAGTCTCCTGGGAGGCTGTGTCTCCAGTCAGTCCCGTGGCAGGGCTGGCCTCTGGGTCTGAGCAGTAGGCAGGGGAGCCTCACATGATGTCATTTGTTGTACAGCCTCTGACATAGATCTTATTTGCTAATTTCTAGCCCAGACTCCCTCTCTGAGTGCTTTACCATTGCACAGTTTTTATAGCATAGTCATATTATCCATATTTGTGGCTGCCCTGTGCCAGCTCATAGTGTCCACCCCTAACCATAGCTTTACTCCCAGCCCTTATCTCCAAGTCCCTGCTCAGCTTTTTATTTCTGAAATTATGCACTGGCCTTGCTCCAGCTCTTCAAAATTTATTTCCCTCACTTTTACTGGGATTCCCATACTTCTGGCTTTTTGACCCTCCTTCCAGCTTAATTATCAAACTGGATTTTCCATCCCTGCTTCTAGACCCTGACTACTAACCATGCTTTATGCAAAATGCAGTGGTTTGCTCTGGATTTTGCCTTCTCTGCGTTCTTGGTTTGTACTTGGTTCAAATTTAATACACAGACCTGCCCTGTTTTTACACTTAGTGATCCCATCAGAAGATAAGAATTTTCGGAATCCTTGTGAACAAAAAGTTTACTGTTCCAAAATAAAAGCATTCACCTCCATTACCCTTGATCAGAAGAGTATTTGGGCTACAAGGAGCTAGCTTGCCATTTTTTCCCACTGATCCCCATGGTGAGGCTAAAGGAATTGCTGTTCCCTCTTTGGCTCAGCGACTGGCCATTTTGTTGTCCATCCCTGTACTTCACTTTTATGTCCTTCTTTGACATGTGGAATGATTCTGCAGGCAGGCAATTTATGATAAAGGATCTCACAGCGCATTTCAAATTGTTACTGTCCCCAAGATACATTTTCCAGACAGCTGGTTCAGCATGCAAGAGCTCATAACTCAGTATTTTCCATCAATGTCTTATGCACATTAGGATTGTCAAGGGGATTTTGTCAGGACCATTTTCAGAAGGAGTGAGCTAAAAGAGAAACATTTGCCTCAGTTTGCAAAGAATTTGCCAGGCAATGCCTATTAATAATAATGGCGATGATGATTGTTATTGTTTGTTCCACTGGGATGTATGTCATTCAGATGTAGATTTTGGTCTGTTGTGGTAGTTTTATTTGAGATCTGATTTTCCCAGGGGTGTGAATGGATTGCTGTTTATACAATGCAGCTGTGTTTTGGGTAGACTGGTACATAAGCTGTGGACACAATTTTTCTCTGAGAGGCTCTGGTTTTATTTCCCTTTGACAACACTAATACTCAGCTCTTACAATTGGCATGAATGATTGATTTTCTGCAGATTCATCAGAAAAATGAGGAACACAGAGTTTTTAAGCAATTATAACTAGTATCAATTATGAAGCTATTAAAATTATAAAGTAACCCAAAATGAAAACAAAAACTCAATGAAAACTCAGGAACAAATAAATATTTGTGTCCAGAAGAGTGATTCAGGACTGGGCCTTGTCATTCAAAGCACATAACTAAGTTAAATAATACAGAACAAGTGGCTGCATGTATGGCAGAAAATTATTAATTTATTAATAGTTAAAGACTAACACAATTCATATAATAATTTGCCTATAATACGTATTTGCCTATTGTATATTGTATTTCATTATCTCTAACTATATGGCATTTTTATATTTTAAATTATTCTAAAATTCATGTTATATATTAAATATAAATTATCTAATTGTTTTATTATTCACATTTATATTAAGTCATTCAGTATGACAAGGAAGATAGATTTTTTAAACTATATAATGGATTATATCAGGTCAATCTCTCATTAAAGCTAGTATCATGCCCCTTGCAGCACATAAGATCTCCAGCTAGAGATATGGATGAAATATACCCTGAAAGTACTTAGACAGTGGTTTCTCTCCATTATCAGGGAACAGGAACTGAAGGGTGACATTCCTCACTATGTTGACTGGATAAATGGGGTTGACAGAAGAATTGATACCATCCCAAAAACTAAATCTCTAAACTTTCACAGCTCTCTGCAATGATAGAAGGATCCATGTAGATCACCTCTTCAAAGGGATATAGTTTGAAATCATTCTCTAACACTAACATTCCCCTTTATAGTGGGGGAGACAGAAACATCTGGATGTGCAAGAAAGCAAGCCAGTCAGAGATGTTTTCAGAGGTAACACCCTCTGAGAAAGTAGACACCTGTTCTTTCTGCTCTTTAGTTTAGGAAGGCCTGGAAATGAGAGAACACTGTATACAGAAACCAACCTCACAGTGCTTGCAAGACATATTTAGTTGGGGTGGTTTTTGGAGGAGTGGGGGGGGGGGAAGAAAAAGCAAGAACAGACAAATAGAACAAAACCAAACCCCAAATCAACAAAAAAGCAAACAAAACAACAACAAAATCCTTTAAAAATTTTCCCAATACACAACTTTAATCTCCAAAGCACCTCCCCTCCCCCAAACACCATATTATATGCTAATTTCTGAAACATTCCAAGTGTTGACCAAATGTATATTGGCCTGCAGACTAAGAATCTTGGACATGATTAGAGCTCTGGATGCCTTTGTTTTGGGAAATCTCATGTTCTTCCGAGACACCAGGTTTTTATTTCTCATCATGCATGCTGAGATATCAGTCATGAACATGCCCTAAAAAGCTCACAGTTGCTATTAAAATCCCCTGGCTATCTGTTACAACATTGACTTCAACCTCTGCCTATGATGGAATGCATGCATCATTTTCCACACTCGTGTGAGCAAATACAGCAAGTACTTCTGTTCTAGCTGTGTGCAGCAGATGGGATACAAACATGAAAATGTTCATACCATTCCCACGGATAGTTTTTTTATTTTCTTTGTTTCTTTGTACCTTGAAGGTGCATTGGAGGAACTGATTGAAAAAAGGGAGAGTCAAAGATTGCAAACAAGTCAGAAACACAGGAAAGTTAACATCGTTATATGTGTATATTAGTTTAACATATACAAATGTTTATGCTGAACTATGTTTTTGTTATGTTTAGCATAAACATATAATAGTTTATGACTGAAACCCTGACATTATAGCACCAGGAGAATGTGAATGAAATCAGGAAGTGCTTCGTGGTTGAAGAGCCTGAACTCTTATCAGAATAATGAGGTCTCTTCTTAAGATAGCTATTAGTAGCTATTAGAACACCGATGTTCTGCCTTTTCATTTAATTTCCTCTCTGTCTCCATTCCTTTTTCAAGTATTCTTCACATCCCAGCACTATGCAGCATCACAGCCGGTCTCTGTGTGTGCTTTCACATGCTTGTGTCTTCACATGTGCACAGACAATGTGATACGTGAAGGTTTCCTGAGCTGAAATAGGTACATTCAGACCTACAGAGTCAATTAAAGAGCAGATCAAATTAGATTGCCATAATCCTGTAAATCTATACATTGACCTTGTGTATCAGAGCCTTCTGTAAGCTACAGATAGGATAGTAAGGATTTGCCAGCGTGGGCTTGGAATGATTGCATTACTCACAGGTAAATAAACTGAGTTGTCTCTAAGAACAAAAAGAATGGCAACAAGGACTAAGCAACACATGGCATTCAGTCTCTAAGAAGCCATTCAGGCTAAATATCTGTATCTGTATTTTGTGTTCAGGAGTGGGGAAAGGATTCCATGAGGCCAGCCAGTGTAGCAGTGGTACATTTTCATATGTACCATGGATAAAGTCATGCCACTAATAAAGTTTGGATGGGATCACCCATTAGATTTTTTTTTTCCCCTCAGTAACAGGTTGTGATTTTTGAAAATGCCTTATTGCTGCTAGTTTTACTACCGTAGTGCTGCACACAAAGCAACTGTTCAGCCAGCCAGCTCCTTCACCCTAGCAGCATCTGCAGCGCTGGCATTTGGCTGCAGGGGTGGCAGAGTGTTCTACAGGAGGCACAGGGCTATATGCTCATCTTTTCTTTTCATGTCCCTTTCCTTTCCCTGGTTTGCACTATCTTACCAGACCTAATCCACAGTCATGGACGTAAGAGCTTTATCCCATTGCTGTACTGTCCTCAGTGGCTCATCTTGGACTAATCCAGCATCAGTATAAAAACAGCTTTCTCACTTTGTAGAGAGGCTTTCAGCAGCTTCTTATTGGATCCAGACAGCAGGAACTGCATGGTGCCAGAAGCAGGGCTGTGATGGACCCTTGGCTCTTGGAAAAGCAAGACAGCCAATGAAGAAGCCTTGCATGTCCTCTAGTTTCTTCCATCTGTGCACCAATTCTGGAATATGAGTCAGTTCACAACATATTGTGAGAAGAGATTTTTGCTGATTTTTGTTTATGAGGTGAATAAGGTGTAATTCCATAAAGGCATAAGTATGTATATTTTTAAAAATGGAAGTAGTTTCACTTTATCTTTGTGAAGTTCAGGTGAGTTAGAAAGGATCTGTGTTTTTGAGTTACAAATATCAGGATACTGCTACTGATTTCAGCGAGAACTGAAAAACGTCAGCATTTCTGAGAATTTACACACTACAATAGGTGTCAAGATCAGCATCTAAATTCAAACAAAATTCTTGGAGAAAAGTGATGCCTATATTTTGTTGTAGGTCATGTGGCCATCAATCCAAGGAAAGAAGCCAGGAATCCTGACTCTAGCTCCTAAAAAGCTATTTCAGCCAGTTTTCACTTCTCTACATAGGAAAGGAAAAAAATATCTTTGTGGCCAAACCACAGAGGGGAATTTGTTCGAATCATAGGAGCACTGTGGTGTGTCTCTGTGCTCTCTCCTTCTGGCTCATGGGCTGTTTCATGTGGTGAACGGCTTGGCAGAGGAAAAAATTGATTAGGGTGAGCAGCTTGTGAATCTCAAAGTATTTTTATTTTCAGTTTAGATAAATATCAGAAAGGTCAGATGCTGCTAAGGAATTCCTCCCATCGCTTAACTGGAGAAATCAAGTTGACAAGTGTGTCATGTAGAGAACTACACCGCAAATTGTATCAGAATTGTCAGATGGTACCATCCTTTTGAATAAATAAGGACCTACTCTGATTATTTGAAACTGTAAGATATTTTCCTGATTTGATAGGAGAGCTGGCAAAATTCTGATGGGGAAAAAATCTTGACCTTTACACCTTTACTCATTTGGTGTCTTGGTTTTGGCTGATGTAGAGTTCTTTTTTGGAAACTTAATAGTCCTAGGCTTTTTTAGAAATTTCCTAAATTCTAAAATTTATGCTGTATTACCCATGTTTTGCTCAGTCAATGCCCATGTGTCTCAAGTGTCAATTCTTACTCCAAGAAGGTGATCTACCCTCTGGTCCATCATCAGGAGACTCCTGCTTCCTCCACATCCTTCTACCTAGACAAGACTGCAATTGAAATACTCTTTTCTTTTGTCTCCTTAAGCCATTATTTTAGAAGTTACTGCATAATTAATAATTTAGAGTAACAACTTTTGAATGAGAACATATTGTACTTCAGTAGTTTAATCATTGCAGCTGTCCCTTGTTAAACTTTCTTACAAACTTTTTAAATTTTGGGTCATGAAAGTTTCCAAAACCTAAATTATTCACTGCAAAGTCCTGGCAGGTAACAAAACTTTAGAAACAGGAATTTCCCTGACCAGATAAATAATGGTTTTAGTGGTATTGGCTTCTGAAAAGCTTGTGGATGCTTTTTATCCGGGTCAAAAATTCAGGTGCTGTACTGGGATAGTATCATGTTCTCTGATTGTCTCACAGTGTAAAATATTTCTTGCTTGACCTTCCTAAATCATTTAAAAAAGCAGACCCTGAAATTAATCTGTAACTTCAGTGTTTTAGTAAAAGAGTGTTTGTTTATCTCTGCCCATCATCTTTCTTAGTTTTTAACATTGATAGTAAATGTGTCCAAAAACTACTCCAGTGTTATGTACACATGAATTGCCCAATATCTTAATTCCCAGGGACAGAAGCAATTCAGATAAGGTTATTTCAGCTCTCAATAGCATCAAAGGTGTCCTGACACTGATACTAAGAACCACTACACCAAGCAACTAGTAGGAGTAGACAGAGTATCAGTGGAGGAGAAGATGGGTAGAAATTCTGCAAAATTGTTTATTTATTTATTTTCAATAATTGGTTTCAGTGTATCTCTCATATTTGATTATTGGGCTTTTTGTAGAATCCAGAATGAGATGGAAATCTTTGAACCTCAGCATTTTGAGAATTCATCAAGAAAGCCAGTAGAGGTGACAACGTCCATTTGGATAGCAGCTCTCTCCTGATCTCAGGCATTTCTCAGCATTGCCCTGTAATGGTCTTACACTCAGCATCACTGCAGCAACAGGCAGCACCCAGGAAAGTTTCACACCCCTGGGAACTGAGAAGAGAAGTAGAAACAGACTGATCCACCAGCAAGGTGACCCTTTCTCTCTTGAGGCACCTTCAAAGGGGGTCTGAAGGTGGAAGGATTACACTTTACCTTCAGTTTCATCCGTGTGAATAGAGTCCACTTTTTCACTTGTAAATAAAGTTGTTGTCTAATAATAATCTCTTCTATTTGAACATCTCTTTTGCAAGCAGTAAAATGGTACCCTTATGCAAATTTACTGGAAATATTTATTCATTTCCAGAAGTGCTTAAGTGAGTTTAATTGGCACCGCTGTAATGAAATTAGTAATGCCACAGACTTGCTGCAATATGAGTGTGCTTGTAGAAACAGAGGTGGATTTGGTGAATTTGTACTGCCTTATGTCCAAAAGCAGGCAGGAAGGAAAAGGAGTAGAAAGACTTATACTTGTTCACTTCTTATACTAAGTGGTTGTATTTAATTTCTCCAGATATTCATGTTGCTAGGTTGTTTTTTCAGTCCTTCCTGCGGATGGCTGGAAACTCCATGGATTGATATGAACCAGTACCAAGAAATTGTGAATGATTTGAGGTGGAGATTATTCTTTTACTTTGGGCTCTATAACATAATATCAGTAAGAATAGTAATAGGGCCCCATCACTGTGTGCAGGACTTTGTGCCAGGCTGTGGGCAAGGTGGACCACGGCCTGTGTTCTCATTTTACAGATATCTATATTCTGGCTCTGACACTCATGTGTTTCTCAGCAAGCAGCCAAGGGGGAAAAAAAAAAGAAAAAAAAAGATGTGCAAAACAGGGAAAACTTAAAAGACTGTGAATCATGTCTCAGGAGCTGCTAATGATCGCCCTTCAGCTGCTAACACAATGCCTGTAAATGCCTATTTAGGAAAAGAGCAACATGAATTCTAATGCCACTGATCAGCACTCTTATGGTTAGTAGTTACACATGTGGTACCATTTTGTGAGGTTAAATCACATCTCTTCTTTCTCAACCAAGTGTTCAGAATGATTTGGTCTTTTTTTTTTTTTTTTCATTGCTCATTAGTGAAATCAGAAGTGGGAAAAAGCTACTGCAGTTGATGTGTGCACACTCTGATAGCAGGAAAGTTAGAACAAACTAGACTGTTTCATTTGAAAGGGATTGACAATGATCTTCTGGCCCAAGTGCCTGACCAACTCAGGGCTGACCAAAAACTAAAACACTTTGTTAAGGGCATGGTTCAAATGGTTCTTAACCACTGACAGACTTGGGGCATCAATCACCTCTCTAGGGTGCCTGTGGTGCCTGTTCCGGGGTTTGACCATCCTCTCAGTAAAGAAATGCATCCAAATGTCCAGTCAACCAGCTTTTCTCAGAAATTAGATATACCTTATATTTTTTTTTTTTTTATAGCTATATACTTCCAACCGAATCCATTAATGATTTTTGTAAATATTAAAAAAATATAAAGAACAACCAATCAAGACTTATTTAATTCATATTTACTTGTTTCTAATTCAGAATAGGAATTAATTAATCCTTGTTGTTTTTCAAAGACTGATTTTTTTTCTCCTAGGCTTGGACCTTTATGTGCCAAAGGTCAGTCTTGAGCACTGTTTCTCAAACCACATATTGTACTTTTGAGTTGAGTTGATCTGTTTCAGTATGAAAACAAGAATTAGAGCTTTGAACTCATGTTCAACCTCATCAGTATTGTTTGAAAGGCTTCTTAGTATTTCCCCTGCAACTGTCTAGGATGGCAGCCTCAAAATTGCCCACGACACTTACATTTTTCTAATGACACAACACTAAAGGAGGAAACCTCTGTCCCTATAATGTGTCACTGAAAGGTGAAGGGAGATCTTAGGTGGGCAACTGGGACTTTCTGTTACAAGATTTTTGAATGCTTTGATGGCATGGCTAAAGATGCCAAGTTTGATGCATTTATCAATTCCTAGTTTGTAGGTTTGGGTTTTTTTCTAATGTAAAAGACATAAGGAGTTGCTCCAGAAAAAATATCGCCGACAGGAATATACAGCCAAAAATAATTTAGGAAAGATTATGCTCCATTTTACCTGTAACTAAAGCCATATGTGGTCATCAGCCCTTCATAAGCTCTGCTCTCCAGTATAGTCACTGACTCTGATTGCAGTTTAACTCTCCAAGCAGGGGATGTTTCCTGTTTCCTTCTCCTTCTCTACTGATATTTTCTATGGGACACTCCAGTTTCTCAGGAAATGTCCCAGTAGGGTGAATCACAGGTGTGCAGTCAGAGGGAGAACTTCCCTGAGCAGGAGTGTCGTTTGGAGAAGGCAACTCTCCAGCAGCGCCATTAGCTCAGAGAGTAGGCTCAGCTGGCAGGTGTCCCAACACTATAACACACTCTTCCCTCCTTTTAGTCCCACTATTACTTCATTTTTCATCATTTCCTTAACCAGAAAAAGAGCTAGACAATGGACATACTTGCAGGTCAAATGCCATGCCAAAATATAAATACCCCAAATAATAAACCCAATTTAAAATGAGTTCCATTTCAACTGAGGGGAAGATTTCTGGCTCTCACTGTACCAGCAGTCAGGTAGCAAGCTCAGCAGCGTGCCACCAAACCACCTGCCTTAGGAGGTGGGATAGCAGGCAGGCAGGCAACTGGGCAACATTTCCCTGCCAGTAATGCTTCTGCAGATTTCAGATACTTAGAATGGTGCTTTTTCAGTATAAAATAATTCTGTGGACACTTCTGTGCAGCTGCTGAATATGGTGATTGACAGAAACAGGCTGGGAAAAGTGCTCAGAGCTCAAAAGAAAGGCTGAGGAAGGCAAACAGAGTGCAAAGACGAGATGGGAGGAGGAACTGTGTTGAGCAGGAATCTGTGAGGGAGTTTTTGTATTCCTAATGCTTTGATCATGTAGAAGAAGCCCTTTTCCAAAGCCCTCTTGACCCTTGTTGCTCTTGTTTGGTGGAAAAAAACAACAAATCCACAGACAACAACCACTGGAGAGGACTAATATGTTTTTCACTATATCAAATACTACTTTTTTTTATTAATAATTCAATTAATTTCTTGTCCTGTCCTTCCTCCCTTGCTCATATTGTATTCTTGTGCTAGAACAAACACTTTCTATTCTGAGCTCTGAAAGATGATGGCACCTTCCTTGCTGTTAAACAAAGTACAGATTTTAAAAGCAAATCACGTATCATTTCTTTCACTAGTGATTTTGTCATGCATAAAGAGACATCTATGAACATGATTATGGATAGATAAGTACATACATTTTGTTTATACCTAATAGGCTTCTTTGTGGCTCTAAGAAATCCATGAAGGTTTCTATCTGACTGTTAAGAGATGTGGTACCAAACTAACAGAGGGAACTCAATGAGGATGCTATTTTCACTCTGACCACTGATTTGACCTTTTAAGTTTTTTACCAAAGATGCAAATGTCCTGGAAGTATTTTGTTAAGGGATATTTTGATATTTTGATTGAGTCCAGAATATGAAATCAAAGGGGAGCTTTATTGGCTCAATATAAATAACTTATACAGAGCGTAGCACCCTTCTCTGCTGCATTGGATTACGAAAGGGCAGTATAGATCTGCACTTTTAATGTTATTACACAGAACTCTGTAGAAGACAGAGGTGCAAGACCAGATTACTTAAGGTCATTCACAATCTGTTAATAAGATATGGAAGATTTCCCCAAAATAATATTATCATCAACCATTTTGTTTATATACATATTCTGAGCAATATTTGCTGTAAATATGGGCTTTTAAAAATTAATTTAGTTATGTTTAGCCCCATGAAGTGGGTTGCATGAGGACAGCAGAATTTTGTGTTTTAACATGGCAAAGAGAGTGTCCTCTTGCTGTGTGCTTATTCACAACCCAAACTTCATCACTGGCAGGTTCATCATAAAATTCTGACAGTCTTTTAAGGTGTCTGTTCCCCAGAAGTGTGCCTTGAAAAAAATATCAAGGAACAACTTTCATCTTCTCTTTTATCTAAGGTCCCTCTAGGTATTTGCAAAGGTTCATTTGTGCAAATGGTCACCTGATTTCCTCTTTTGATCACTTGAAACAAGCGAATACTGAGAGATTAGCCTTTACAAATACTTAGCTGCAGTTAACATAGGGGGAAACTTTCAGTAGGAACAAAAAACTCTGTGGACAAAGAACAAGTTGCTGCAAACAACAGATTTGACATGCAGTATTTATGAATGACTAGTCCATCTTGGTTTTTTGTTTACTGCTATCTGGTTTATTCCATTCCCAATGGGAAATATGCTATGTGGATGATTAGACTACTGGCAAGATTATTATATAACATAATGATTCGATTTTTTATTGTCCAGAAAAAATATTTTTTGTGGCATATTCCATACTGTAAAAATTTTGGAGATGCCTTCTCTTTATTTTTATACATTTCTGAATGACAGAGAGCACAAGAAAGATATTATCTGAGACAATGTTTGAATTTTAGAAAAAAAAAAAAATCCTTGCAATCAGAGGAAAGGAAATCAGTCCACAAAATCACATAGTGCTGGTTTTGAGGCTTATATGGCTGTGTCTGCACTGAGGAAATTTCTGGTTTTCCCCATCCCTGCTTAAAAGTTATCAAGGTAGGCAGTCTCTCCTGGGGTTGTCTTCCTGCACGTTTGCTCAGACATCCTTTCCAAGGATGAGTAGCACACCTGGGGACCGGTGCCCTGTAAATACACTTGACATCTGTTTCACTAAAACTTCCATTTACCAGTAATCTGTGCCACGACACTCTCCCTGGTAGCTGTCTGCTGTAACAATTACT
Organism: Chloropsis cyanopogon; assembly: GCA_013400585.1. Lineage (NCBI taxonomy): Eukaryota > Metazoa > Chordata > Aves > Passeriformes > Irenidae > Chloropsis > Chloropsis cyanopogon. The sequence goes on along the minus strand of WEZZ01022154.1, from coordinate 88,233 downwards.
GGAGATTGTGTTGAACAGAGTGGTGGCAGAATGGTTCACTTAGCTCCAGCCTCTTGGCTTTGTCACTGAAGACCTGGGGCTGCCTCTGTGGTACAGTTTACAACAGAAAATGGCTTTTCATTCTTTTGCTCCCAGGAGGCTGAAGCCGTTTACGAGGTTTATGCATTTGATAAGATCAAAGGGCTGGAGAGTGAAAGAACCTGTTCAGACTTATTCGCATTATTATTAACTCAAATGACAGTTTATGGTCAGCACTGTTTTTCTTGATGAATGGCAGGGTGTTTCAACCACATTCATAAATTCATCTAAAAATATTTGTGGTACAGGTGACTGACAGCTCTTTGAAGGTTTTAAAAGAGAATGGGAGTCTACTGCACAAAATGACCATGCATCTTAACTGAAGTTTGTCACCTGTTTTCGCTTTCCCAAGTTCCTTCCATTCTAAAATGTTTTCTTACCAGACAGTCTATCTCATCTTTTTCATCTATAGTCAGAGTAGTAATGGAAAGTTGCCTTAATTTTTAATTGAAATTATTACCCATCTTAGAAGCTCAGTTAACATGACACAAATGTCACATTGCTCCACTGGTTGCTGGGAGAATGTCCTGGTATCTTAATATAAAGTATTGCTAACCTGTTTCTGAAATTCACAGAGAATTCAAACCTACAAAACCAACTAGCATTTCATGTCAGTGTGATTTAATTATGATGAATATTTCAAACATTTTAACCAGCATTTTAACACCAAAGCTCTGGACTCCAATTTAGGCAAGTATTCCTATAATTCTTGGTATGCACCCTGATCCTAAAAAAATAGAAAAACTCTGAAAGTCTCCTATGCATATGGATAATTAAGGAGACAATATGGACGAGAGGTTTAAAACCCACTCAGAATTAGGACATGTGTATTCAATGTTCTCCAAAATTATCTTCTTTGTACTTATTATATACATGGTTTTCTTCTGTTAGAGGAAAAAAAAAAAAAAACCAAAACAAACCAAAACCAATCAGAAAGTGGCGTTATTTTCACAAGAAGTTACTAAGTAAATTTGCAAAGAAAATAGGTGCATTCGTGTTGTATTTTTGAATCTAATATCATCCTTAAGAAGTCAGATGGTTTTCTTAAAGAAAAAAAAAAGCAGTGCAGTTACAAAATAAAATTACTGTGATATTTATGAATGAGAAAAGCTTTGTGCTTCACACAGTCAAAAGAGCTGAAATGAGATGCATTCATTTTAGAGATGATTTCCTGTTTTCATAGCTTTTACTTCTACTATTGTTTAAACACAAACCAGATTTACTCTATTTGGTTCTTGGATGCAAAGCAATAACATTAGGTCTTAAAAATATCCTCTTCTTTATTGCTTCTTGTCTACCAAATCTTTCCAGATGCTTTTGTTACTGGATTTATTATTAACCTTTATCAGATAAAATTTAACTACAAATAAGTTAAAAAAATTTTGGCTACCTGGACACAAAATTAAAATAACACCTTGACTTAGAGTATATTGTTTTATGTTTACTGTGACTTATCTCCTGTAATCAACTTGCTTTATACATTCCCTATGCTAAATGCTCAGCAGTCTTCCACAGAAGTGGCATATGACTCCATGTCAGGGTTTCTTGCACTTACTCATTTTTGTGCAGTTTCTCCAGCCTCAGTGAAGCACTTTCTCCTTCTTTTCCTTCATTTTCCCAGCAACTTGAGTGATTCCTATTCATTTTTAGCAGGCACCAAAGGTGAAAGCATCCCTATAATAAAAATGTGTGTGAGGAGAGCAGAGCAATTTGCAGTGTCACAACATTGTGACAGTGGTATCACATCGCGAGGTGCAAACGCTGTGCTCCCAAGCAAAGATCATGCCATGCAGCCACTCCTGGCAACCTGTCAGAACTGCTCCTGACTTGCCTTGTACCCTGCTGCAAAAGTTACATAAACCTTCAATCCTCATTATCCAACACTATTAGAATACAGGGCAGTAAAAGGCTAGAGGGAATGGGTGAGATGGATTTTCTACAGGTTTTTGAGAAAAATTTCCTGTGTCATGGAGGATTTTCTACTCTTAGGTTCGATGCCCAAAGCAGTACTCTTTCTAGGGCTTAGCTTTCACGATGAACAATTTACTTTTTGGATAGTGGTTATTGGGTATTGATGATATGGTCAAATCCCCTTTCAGTATCTGGGAGCGACATCTCTGTAACCAACAGAGGCAGGGAGGACAATCCACTGAGCTGCTGAGCAGCAAGAACCAAGTTCCAGGGTTGTGGTGGCTGCTGTGTTGTTATTTGTGGGTTAACTGTGGACTTCCATTTCATAGCCACACATTGCTAAGGGACCTGCTAGCTTTAGAACCCCTTAAAAGTTCCAGGTAAGGAATGAATGTGAGCTCCTTTCCTGTCCCCAGACTCCACTTTTGCTTTTCATAACAACCATGACTGACCAATCAGACTGTCCTCCTGATAGGATAGCTCCATTCTTCTGCTAACATCAGGAAAGTGTTAGTTTACCAGGTTAGCACTGCTAAAAAGGTTCACCTAAGTTAAGAGTAACAGCCGCAGGCCACAGATATGTCTGTGAATTATCTGCCAATCATCAAGAAAACCTTCACCCTAGATAGTCAGACACATGCTAAATAACTCTGAAGTCAAAAGTGTTTGAAAATGTTACTTTGCATTTTATCCAGGGGATTCAGAGAGAGGAATGGGGATGGTTTCACAGCGGACCCAAGAAAGGGATGCATCCCTCAAAGGGTTGGGATGGAAAGGCTAGATACAGATATGCAATCTTGGCAGAGACCAGGTCTATGCCTGACAAGTTAGACCTTGCACTGAGGGCTGTGGAGAGCACTTGAAGTGATTTCCTGGTGGGTGGTAAGCATTTTGTAGCAGCAGATGCCATTTGGTGGGGAAAACTCTTTTTGGCAGTGATGATTTTGCTTAAGCACTCAAAGCAGGAGTTGCTGTCATTAGCTCTTACCCTGGGGCTGTAGTAGTGCTGCTCAGCATACCTGCCCTCATGCTTGCATCCTCCACATCCCCGTGCTTCAAACTTGCTAATGTGGGGCCAGGGAAGGAGTAAAAACAGAGGAAATGGAGATGTCCTAAGTCTGCCATGCTTCAAATCAGCCCCATGACACTGAATTCTATGGGGTTGACTGCAGCAACTGGTCTATGTACAGCACAGAGTCCCTTCCACAAACAGCAGTGTCAGCAAGGAAATGCTCAGGAGTAAGGATGTGAGGGCCAGCCCTTAGCATCCACCTTGAATTCTTGTCACTGAAATGTTTCTAGTGCTTTATTGATAGTGGCTGAAGTGGTACTGCTTATTTAGGTGCATGAGAAATAGAAAGAAACAAGATACTGACTTGTTTTGATCTGTGGGAATTAAAAAATAAAAAAACAAAAAAGAAATCGCTTCTAGTATAAACATTTTTAATCCCTGCAGTGATCATGTAAAAGATATCTGTAAAAACCTGATTCCTATTAATCCCAGTTGCTTCCTAGTTGTTGATCAGCAAACTAACCTAGGGCTATTGGGATTCTTGCCATCAAATGATTCCATAGAAACCAAGGAGCCTCCTACCTACTCCAGCTAACAGGAGGACCAGCTTGAAGGCCTGGGGTGCATCATTTTCTAATCTAAAGGTGGGGCCATCAGCTTTATACTGTGCAGAGGATGGTGTTAATGGTTGAGCTCAGCTGGCCAGCTGTGGGAGTCAGGTACAATGTGTTGGTCAGAACCAGCTCTCAGGAGTATTTGCTCTCCAGTGCACATTATGAATGCCTACATACCTCAATAACCCCTTGATCTGTACAGCTGCCTACCCTCTCCCAAACAGGTAAGGGTTAAGCATGGTGATCAAGCCCTCTGTCATCAAGCCTTCTTATTAGCAGGAGAAAGGAAAACACATATCTGAACAGTCTGCAGAACTGTGTGTTTGTGCAGGATATGAAAGAGCCTGTCTGCTGTTTTGAAGACACTGGGGATAGCTCCTTTCACAGTCATTATACCTCGGTAAGGATATTTTTAAAGTAATCAATTGTTTCAGTCTGAGTGAAATAAAATGTCTTGTTGACTTTGTATTGTAAAAGCACTGTTGAGATTTCCCTTCTTCATTTAGATATTTTGGCTGAAGTGATTTAACAGGACATCTTTAATGTCTTGCTATGAAAAGAGAGAGAAGTGGTATGTGGTTGAGTTTACAGTGTCTGCCAGGATGCTGAGGCTCAGCAGAAATAAGATAACCTCAGAAATAAACAACAGATGGCCGATGGCCTAATGCTTTGATTTGGGTGTACATGACAGGGATTTATTCTTCCAACCTGGAGAAGGAGCCTCGGAAAGGCTGAAACTGCAGAAATGCATGACATGGGGACAGACACAGTTTGTTATGGAGATTTGGTCCGAGCAGATGGTATTAGAATACAGATCTATTATTAGGCATCTGCTTCCCATCTCAGTTATCTGATGCGTAAGACTTAGATTAAATTCCCCAGGGAATGCCTGGATCACTTACTAATTTGTGCATGTGCATCTCTATTTGTGTCTTTGAATACAATGAGCTGCATCCTGAGCTAAGTTACAGAGATATACATTTATAGAGTGACAGCCGTGTCACTGCCAGCATCATCTCATCTGCATTCTCATTGCACAGAGAGCTCCTTAGTGATAAACTGTTAAAGATTAGTACTCAAAAGAGAGTTTCTGTGGTCTCTGAGTAAATGTGCATGGATCTGAGAAGGGAGCAACATGTAAATGATCTGTAAAACCTCCATTCAGGTAGAAACAATACAGATTAGGATTTATTTCTGCTTTTTCTCCCTTTTCCTTCAAGTTAAGGTACATCATGGGATCAGTCCTATGGATACCTTCATGCCAGCCTCTGCTGGACTTAAGGCAGGAGCTAGTCCAGGCTTTGAAAGGAGGGCTTCCAAGCACCTGCAGTAATGAAAATGCCATGTCCTACAACAAGCCAAATAATGTAGGGACTTTTGAACTCTGCTTTTTATGCTTCCCATGTGAACAATGTGAAGCTGATCTGGAGAGCCCAATGGCTTCCTGCCTTGAGGGACCAGCTTCCCACTGCCCCATGTGCAGCAGGTTTGAACACAGCTCATGATCCAATGGAAAATCCACACAGCCTCCCTCTGGGGGGGTGACCTGACAGGGTTGCATGCACTAACAGGAGGGAGCAATAGCCCTCAGCAGTACCTCAGGCCAGTAACCTGCCTTGTACCAGAGAGATGGACCTGCTGAAAGCTGTCCTGCTGGGAACACTGGGTCAAGGATCTGTGTTTTACCAGCATACCCACACTCCCTTCCCTCTCTGCTCCGCTCCCCACAAACTTCATGCAGAGGAAGGACTTTGAGCTCAGAATCTCCCTTAATTAACACTCCCACTTGGAAGCCTTGGAGCATGAAACAGGCATCCATGATACTGCACAGCTCTCCCCCTGGCAGTTATGTCCGAGCCCTCACAAAGGTAAGAGGACCACAATTTCATCTGCTTGGCCCTTCAAGGGGACAGACTGTGTGGAGGCTGAGGCAACTAACCCACTTCAGGAGAGAAAACACTCCCAACCCAGTATTTCTGTCCCTTATCTTTGAATATTTAGTAATAAGTATGTTTTAGTGCAGGAAAGTTGCTACCCTAGATGTGTCTCAGTTATAGTTGGGGTTGTGGTTTTATCTACTGGGTTGCAGTGAAAGAAGAAAAAGATACTGAACTTCAGCTCCAGCAAAGTGTCTCTGATAAATATGTAAAGCAAAATTCTGATTACATCAAAGAAAATAATGTATCTGTTAAGTTCTACTTCTCTGAAGTGATTTCAAGCTAATGTAAGTAGCTTTATTAATAAATAAATATACAGATTTAACAAGCAGTTTTCTCTCCTTACATAGAGAAACTAAGGAATGATATGTAACTACTGAAATAATTCTTCTGCCTTCGAATTCCCACCATCTTCTGCAAAGCAAAAAAGTGCAATATTTTGCTGTCCTTGTAAAGTTTATGATGTTATTTATGATCCAAGTTCCTGCTTTTAGGAATGGGTGTATGTTGCCCAAGTTAATTGTGTTCAAGTGTGAACAAGCTCTTACATCTGATCCCAATTAGAGTGGAAGAATAAGTGCTGAAATTCAAAAATTTACCCAAAAGTTATGTTTTTACTGCCATGATGAGTGAGCCTGCATCCTAGGGCTGCTTATGCAGGTCAGAGGCTCACCCTTTGTGGCTGAAGGCAATGTCCAACTCGTTAGTTATTGAGTTCTTCAAAATGCATCAGGGTAAGGGTGCTGTATGACTGAAACCACCCAAGTACGAGATTTCTTGTAGAGTTCAGTGGTTGTACACCTGTTATGATGACTTTGCTGATCAACCTGAGTGTACAGTCACTGTTAGTCCAGGATTTAGTGGTGTGCATAATCTTTGTCAGACCTACAACCACATAAAAGCCTGTGTCCTTCTTTTTTTAGTCAGAAAAGTATCCCACCTACTCCAGACAGGGCTTCTGGGGTGGAAAGGAAACTGGACACCCTTTTTTCCCATTCATTCTGTGACTATAAATCAGTCTGGCTCAATTAAACCCAGTTTATATAATTGCATGAGAACAGCCATATCTCTTTGAGCTCTAGAGTACTTACAGCCTTATTTAATTGCATGGTACTTAATTTTTGCTGATTACTGAGCTGGTCTCTGGAAGTGTTAGAAGACAGATGTGGCATTGCAGTAGCATAGTTAAGTTCTCTGAGGAAAGTTTTCTTTCTAAGAACAGAGGTGAAGGAGATGGGGGGGAGATCTGAGATCCCAGTTAACCTCTACAGGTGGGGAGGTAAGTTAATAGCTGGGGACTAGTCAGGCTATTTCAGCCCTGAAAAAATTCAATGGCAAAGGCCATTGCACTGATAAAAAAAATGCTATGGATTATCAAGTTTTGCATTTTCACTTTCCATACTGAGAATCATTCTAAGTGAAAAGAAAAAAATAAATAGAAAAATGGGAATGGAGAATAAAGCCCATTTCATGAAAGACATGTAATGAGCAGAGAAAATTGCCTCTTTTCATTACAGCCTTAAGCCTGACCTCATGCTCTGTCTCACAAGCTGCATTTTTCATTATTATCCTCAGAAATATCTTATATTCCATGCATTTATTCTTCCTTTTGAAGAAATTCAGACAATGGTGGCAATGATGGTGATGAGGAACTCTGTTTTATGGGAGCTAACCTGTGGCCATCCACTCAAGGCTTCTAAAGAACCCCAAAGGCTTTCTCTCCAAGAATTTATAGTTAATTAACACTTTTCACCCTCAGCTGATGATATTTCAGACTGAGTAAATCATATCTATCATTGCTCAAGTGGAACTGTCAGATACGTGAACCCAGATTTCTTTCATTACAAAAAAAAAAAAAAAAAATAAAAAAATTCTATGGATAGATAAAGAAAGTAGAAGTTTACCCTAGCATAGGTTGCAGATGGTGTAAAGAGAAAATGTCAATCTTATATTAGTCACCAGCAACAATTGTTTCACATTAAGCTTACATCTTGGCAAGAGCATTATATCTAATTCTCTCAGTGTTTTACTGAGGCGGTAGAAGCTGAGGAGGAAGAGACCCAAAAGTATTTATACTTCCTTCACAAAGTTAAATAGAATCAATCCTGAGTGCATCATTAGACTTCACTGAAAGCAGGGCTGTTTTGAAAAATGAAACGCATCAATATAGCTAAAAAATTCGTGACATAATGCCATATCCCAATAAAGAGATCTAGAATGCCTAATTGTCCAGAAATACAGACAGAAATGAGCCTGAATGAGGAGAAGAACATCTAATTTAAAAAAAAAAAATTCTAAATTTCATCGTTTTCCTTTGATGAATGGGGTCAAACAGCATTACCCACAATTCTTCAACAACATGCACCATTTTAGGAGATCGAATCTTAGTTGCTTATCAGTCATAGTCCAGAGACTTATTTATGAGCTGATGTTTCCCAGGATGTGGGGGTTTTTTTGTTTGTTTATTTTCCTGTGTATATGTGGCCCTTATTGTTGAGAATGCTGCTGCATTTGGCTGGGTTAAAAGTTCCTAAAACAAATCATTACGATTTTATATGGCATTATATTATTGGCTCATCTCATCATCATCCATAAGTTTTCTTGAATCTTATTTCTTCATTCTTTTCTTCCCAGTCTCTCCTCACATCAGACAGTTTCCAGGTTCTTGATGTCTCAGCTTGGCTCTTTTTGTGAAATTTAGTCCTATTTTTTTTCTTTTATTTTAGAGATATTTGTTCACAATATTCCCTTGTATTGATAGTATTCACTGACTTTTAAAATATTTAATTTTTCAAACTTTTTTCTTTTTTTTTTTTGTTAGAAAAATGAGATTCAAAATATCGATCTTTTTAGGCAATAAAATGATTTCTTTCCTGTGCAATCTTTTTCTGAGAAATATATTCACTATTGACAATCAAAAATAAAGGAAGTAAAAAAATAAAATTTAACTTTTCTTCTCAAAAGCTGAAAGTTGCAGTAATTTCAAGTGTAACAAGCATAACTCCAGAGTAATTCTGTCAATTTGTACCATTTGGAAATCTGAAGAAATGTGACAGAGGGTAAACCTTTTATTTTTTTTTTTCTGCTGATCTGGTTCAGTTGGGCATTGCCTAAGTATGAACTCTCAAACTCCTTCTAAGATGGGCAGATCACTTACCCAAAGGTGAATAATTTAAGAATTTCAGGTGCTTCTAAGAAATGTGGTTTGAAGACCTGACACATTTTCAGACTTGGTTGACACCCTGCATCTTAGACATAAGTTGACAAGTTGACAGAGCTCCTGCTCTTCCAAGTCTCTTTTATGTGGTCTTGAAAAAGTAAAATCACCTTTCCTACTACTGTATCTGTCAGGATCAAATATTTATCATTAGACAAGATACCTTATCCATAATTTTAGGGGTGGAAAGAAGGTAGCAATATATCTCATAGGAGATTGACACATCCAAAGAGCCTAGCAAGGTTAATTCTCTGCCTGTGCACCACCACATCTGAATGGAAGCTTGGTAATTGAAGAGGGAAGATGTTCTCTAGCAAGTGTTTTCCTTATTGACATGATCATTTATTGTTTATTCATGCTCACTATAGCAGGGAAGACCTATTTTTTTCCAAAGAGGCTATTTATACTGCTTTCTAATTTTCCATTTCAATGGCTTTATGACTTGCCCTTCAGGTTTGCCAAGTTTTCTGTGCTAGAGGATTTTCCTCCTCTCATAAACAGAGGCACCACTTGAGAAAGAGTACAATGTAGATTTTTTTTTTTCCCAATTACACCAGGTAAAAAAAAGCCCCAACAAGTGTGACTAGGCCTTCTGTACTTCCTGCTGAAGTCCTGCTGGCCAGTCCAGTGATTTAAGCCTCAAGGCTTAAAAAGGCTTAAGGAAACTGGAAGAAGTAGGAAAGCAAAGCCATTTCTACAGGGCAATGGATTCAAAAGTTTTTTGTCGCTGTTTTTTCAGGTGCAATATAGGTCTGTGCTTGTTTGGGCTTGGAGAGAGTGAAAAGCCCCATGGACTCAGGCTCAGTGTCACTGTGGTTGAGGATTCTAGCTTCCTATCAAATGCTGACATAACTTGCTTCACTTTTTCAGCCAAGTGATTCCTGTCATTTCCCATGATAGCAAAGTGATTCACATAAGAAAAATTCACCAAAGGAAACCTTGGGTGACTTTTGGAACACACAATATCTGTGTAGGTCCAAAATAATTTAAATTCTGGATGTTCAGGGAATTCATTACTGTTTTGTTTTGGTGGATTTTTTAGGATTTACTACAAGATAGGGCATTGTTCCATAGAGGGAAAGTAAAGTGCTTTTATTGAAAGCACTTTGTAAAGGTGACTAAGCTGTTTCATAGTACACTGCTAGCTTTCTGCATGGAAAGTTAGGGCCAGATCCCTCTGCTATAAACTGTGCTGTCTACACCTTGGGGCACTGGGGACAAAAAGTCACAGCCACTATTCTCGTCATCACAGCAGCCACCTCTTCAGTCTCTCGTGCTGCAAAGATTTCTCAAGCTAGTTTTCATTACTCTAGCTGAACAAACTTTTGGGCTGCTTAAGGATCTAGTAACTGCAAAACATAATGAGAATTTCTACTCTCCATTGTCCTTTCACACATCACACAGAGAACTGAGAAGGCCGCTCTACTCCAGACGAAGTTTCAATAAGAACTACATGTATTTACTCTTTGCATGCTTTGTTAGTGGATGGGAAGCAGTCCATGAACAATATTTTTATCACAGAAGAGTATGTTTTGGAAGGGAACTTGGAACTCAGGAGGCCTTTAGAACAACCAACCTCCTGCTTAAAATGGAGTCAGCTGTGAGGTTGCATCACCCTAATCAGGGCTTTATCTAGTCAGGTCTTGAAAAATTGCATAGGTGGACACTGCTTCAGTGCTTGACTGTCCTCGTTGTGAAAAAGTCTTCTCCTGTATCTGACTTGAACCTCTCCTGATTTATTTTTGACAATCTTCTTTTTTTCTTGTCCCATCCTACTCCTCAAGAAAGAGCCTGGTGTTTTCTTCTCAGTTACTTTGTTGGATGTATTAGAAGGTTAGATCCCCCTAAGTTTTCCTTCTCCATGCTTGTCATGAGTATCCCGAAATATCGCCAAGTATTCTCCTTTAAATTGTCTCAAACCAGGACAAGACTGAAGATGTGTGTAGGCAATTCTCCTTTAGTCATTGGTGCCACAGTCAAATAATACTAAGGTTTTGATTACTGTTTGTTATTGTGTCAGTTTATTTCATAATTATATATTTATTACATACCATTCCTTCTGCCACATGAGATTAAGCAGTACCAGAGTGACCCAGAAGTCTGCAGGCACTCATCAGTCTAGCTCAGTTCACATGGTCAGTCAGATGGAAGTTCTCTGTGATTCGGTCTTATCTTTTTAGTATGCAAATTATTTCATTTGCATAATCAAATTTTTATTTGGAAAATTAAAAAATTAATATTCAGTCTTTGTTGACTGAAGCCTTGGAGGCAATGTTCCTCTGCCTCAGCATCACACTGTAAGTCCCACTGTTTCTTTGAAAATGTGGTGGGAGCTGACACAGAATTACCCACTCACTCATGAGACACAACATCTGCAAAGGTCTGAAGGCAATTTTACTTGCAGGACTATATTTTTGAAGATTTTGTTATCATTATTTCAGGAATAGGGTCTTGGCTCTCCATTCAAGAAATCTGTGTATGAGTTAGGAGATGTGCTTTCAATTCCCTATTCCACTATCGATTTCTTTTTAGACTGTATAGATATAAATAACAGGGCTTTTATCTAATCTTTTCTTATAGACAAAGAAAGAAAGCAGGCATTTCCAGGGAATGATCAATTCCCTCCTAAGCCAGACACTGAGAACAGTTCAGCCCTATAAGACTCTCTTTTTGTCTAAAGTCTCTTACAGAAAAACCTCGTTTCCTTGCTGAGGTGCACACACCTACATTTCAGACTTCTCAAGTTAGATGGGATGAATTCTACTCTGAGTTTTTCTGAGCCTCAGTTCTTGGCTTTAAACTTGTCACTGTGTCTCAGGAGGAATTAATTGAAAGGATAAGAGCCTTAGGGATTTTGAGGTATCCAGTGCCACATAGAGCTAGGGACTGTGGTTTAGTTACATATATGCATCCATTAATGCATGGAGGAAATAGCTGTGTGGGGTGAAAGCAGTACAAAGACTATGATGGAAGATCTGTAGCTGAGGTCCTTTCAGAAAAAGGCACAACACAACTCCCAGCTTCTTCCTCCAGATAAGAGCATGGAGAAGGTGACACTGCCTCTCCATGCAGGTGAATCTGCCTCTCATCAGTAGCACTGTGCTAAAAGGGAGGAACCAGATTAATAAAACTCAGAAATTCACCTCAGCTTCTTCAGTTGCAAATCATGCTTTAAATTTTTATGTGGAATGGTGTGATGGGTATAATGTACGATTTCATTTCAGGTAATTATGTTCTCCCTGCTTAAAATTATCTCTGTAGCTTCCACTGGGAAAATAATTCTTCCTTTCTCCCTCCTGCACCCTGCTGGGTAGGTACTATTGCTGCCAGAGAGTGGCTGCTGTGTGCCACCCCCGTGCCCTCCACGTCCATACATATACAAATTGTGGTGATGTTAGAATGAGCCCTGCATATGCAGACTTTTGTCCTGCCTGCAACTGAAATTCGTTGGAATTGCCTGGGTGTAGCTGAGAGCAATATCTGACCTGCAGTTTTCAAACCACAGGGGATGAAAGAGGCTGAGAAAAATCAGTGCTATAGTCAGACTTTGCATCTAGAGAACATTTTAATCAAGTATCCAGAACCATATAGCTCTTCATTCCCCAGTGAAGCAGATTAATATAATTTGATGGTTTGTGAGACCAGATAATCTGGGACCAGGTGGGGTGAAGAAACTTGATGGCTAGCAGGCAGTGTGAGCAGTGATATGAATGCTTGCAGTGTAGTCTGGGCTTCTCAGGAAGCTAACAGCCTCCCACATGGATTACATGGTTCTACCAAAGGCAATTTAATTGGTCTGTTTTACTGGGAAAACAACCTAGGAGAGCTCATACAGTCAGTGCCTGTTGAAGGAGCTAGCAGCCAGAAAGAGAGGGGGGAGCTTGTCTTAAAGCTCCAAACCAAGCTGGCAGCACTTTTTAGCAAGGCACTGAGACAATAGGAAGGCATGGCTAAAAGCCAAGTGTATGCCAGCTTTTCCCTTTTCTGCCAAATTCATACACAGAGCAAGCCTTATTTTATGGCCCTCAAGGCAAGTTCCACATTTCATTTTGGTTTAAAACTCCCTAGTCACACATGGGGGTTTGGTTTTTTTGGTTGGTTTGGTCTCTTTTTTTTTCTTTTTTTTTCCAAGGGGTGGGGGG
>WEZZ01022154.1:64592-75125 GCA_013400585.1 Chloropsis cyanopogon | reverse complement strand
TCTTCTCTTCTCTTCTCTTCTCTTCTCTTCTCTTCTCTTCTCTTCTCTTCTCTTCTCTTCTCTTCTCTTCTCTTCTCTTCTCTTCTCTTTCCCTCTTCTTCTTCTATCTCTCTCTCTCTCTTTCTTTCTTCTTCTTTCTTTCTTTTTCAATCTCTCTCTTTCTGTCTCTCCCCCTTCTTTTTTTCTAAATTCCCTAGCAAATGTTTCCTTCTCAAGATATATTTACATTTTATTCATGACTGTCAGGATTAATTTCAGTGCTTCACGCTGCCTGTGACTCCTCATGTATAATGAATGAAGCAGCAGCTGGTACAGCTGACAGCCTGGGCACTCCAAGGGCATATACACACCAGCATCATTGGCAACTTCCTACTAGGAAAGATTTTAATACCCCTGCTGTCTGAAATGCACTTCTGGCCAGGGCATGCTTTAGGAAAGAATTGTGGCAGCTCTAAGCAGAAGGTACTTTTCAAATTACTTTTTTGCTATTTATCTATGTGCACTGATAACAGCAGAGGCTTTGGCTCCATCACTGTCTTAAGGCTGTAAGATGCAGTGTCTGGACTTGATTACCTTGGTGAAATCCTGTGGAATTACTTAGCCATCTCATTACTGTAAGAAACTAATCCTGGATCTGGAGTAGCATACAGACACAGCCTCTGTTTTCCCTTTTTGATCACACAGAACAACTTTATGTCATAACTCTCCAGAGGCCAAGGATGCTTTCACACTGAATATGCTCTCAGAGAGTCAAAATCTGATCCCTGATTCTGCCACTGGGTTCTTGAGTAGCCTTGGCATGTTGTTACCCCTTGATGTTTCATGCTCTTCACATTCAAAACGGGAGTAAATATTTCTGTTTTCCTCCCAGATTAGAAGCATCTGTAGAGGAGTGTATTAGATGTTTGGATGGACCCTAACACTGACATCTTGATCATCCTGGAAGTTTTTAGGTTGAGCCATAATATGAGCAATTATAGCAATGAAACAATGTTTTCTGGATTCCTAAGTGAATTGCTACCTCAGGTAGTTATGGCACTCACAGCCAAGCAAAAAAAAAAAAAGAACTGTAGGAGTTATACCAACAGTTAGTGTTTTGTCTCTCTTTAAATGATGAAAAAATCAAGTTTCAGGTAATTTGTACAAAGGCATTTCAGATTAATCTTTAAAGATACCAAAAGAACAAAATTTCTAGATGATCAAGTCTGCTTGTGCTTCAATATTTCTAGTTATTATGACTGCTTTAATTTTAACTCTGTAAATACTTTTAACATTTCGGCTTCTTTGCAATGTTTGGGTTGTAAAGCAACATACAGCATACCAGATTGTCATCTCAGAGTTGAACTCTATTTTGAAACCATGTCAGGCAAAACCTCAGATGGCAGAACTCTCTTCCATCTTCACATTTTCTTGTGAATACAGCTCACAAGATAAGGATGCGGAATCCCTCCTAGCATCATGATTATACCATCAACTATTATCTGTCTTTTGATTTATAAAAGCCATACTTCTTAGGAAAAAAAAAAAATCAGTGTTGAGTCTTATAAGATGATGTCATTAAGATGTCTTCCAAAATACTGTGTAAATGTTACAGTCTTAGTTAATAACTAAATATCTAATTCCAGAGAAATTGGACAGATGAACTAGGTGAAAAACTATTCATTTGAGGAATAAGGTTTTGTGCTCTGACTCTTGTTGACTGATTTTCACACTGACAAATTGACAAATGAAAGAGTTTGCTAATTTTTCACAGGTGGGGAAAAGGAGACTTATGATGTGCAGATGTTTTTTTGTGGATTCAGTCACCGGAAAAACCAGGATCATCACTCGGAGGGATTCTTAGCCTGCAGCACTGTGTTCAGTCCAACACATGTGGTTGGCATCAGCAGCCTGAAATAAATAGTGAGGTGCCACATAGCATAGAGAACACATCTTCAGGACGGATTTTGTAGAGAAAATGGTTCTGGCCCTTCACTCTGCCCACTACTGCAGGAGAATACAGGACCACTATTACCTACAGTGTTTGAATAAGGGATGTTTTCCAGCTCATTTGTCCAGTACTTTGTTAAAGCAGTTACATCTGATTAATGTAACTTCCACTATTTCTCCCTTCTCACAGTTCTTCTGTCGTTGCATCTGCTTCTTTCTTTTTCTTTCTGCTAGCTGAAGACAATGCAAGATAAATTTTGCCAGACACAAACCAGTCAAGAGGTTTAGATTCATTCAGATAAGCTGTCACTTACGTAATTTTGCTTAACTTGTCTGTTGTATCCTTGCAGTAACCAAAACATGTCTAAGAGAATTTTTTAAACAGGAGAATTCAGGTGCTGGCAAGTCGGGAGACTCTATTTTCTTCTTTACAAATTCTAATATTTTGATCCAGAATGGTTGTGATTAGGACACTAACCAGACCTGATCCCCCATGCACTGAGTTGTTCATCCTTGTGATTATCAACTTCTGTGATCCTTAACATCCTGGCTGTGGTCCAGGCTGTACTGTTAATACATTTAGCATACAAATTCTGAAATATCCCCCATTCTTCTGGGCACTGTATTCTTTATTGGCTGTCATAATGGTATGTGTTGTTGCTATGCATGGTTAAACGTCGAGGGACTGCTCTGCATTCATGTGGATGTTGCTATTTTCTGTGCTGCATTTCCTGCTATGGAAACACATTTTCCCAAACTTGTGAAAGCCAAGCCTTTATTTCCTCTTAGGGAAATGAAAGGCAGTTGAACATATCCTGGCTCCCACAAGACATTGAAAAAGACTTGTTTGTGTGTAATCCGCTTCTTGGACCTTCACATCCCCCAGTGCAAGGTATCTTTGTTTTTCTTGTTTCTGGTATCTGTCATTACAGGTGCCTTTACACATGTCATTACAGAAAGCCAGCACGGGGGTAAAAAGAGCCATAGAAGGTGAGAGGGCATGAGTGTAATGCAAGTCTTCTAACTTTCAAATTCTAACATGGCAAGATCGTGCTTCTGAGTGCCTCTGAGGACCTTCTTTGTATTGAATGTCTTCCTTATCCTGCAGTAATTTATTTAGATGTATTTGTATTGTAAAGCCACAGATTATTTGGCTGTTTGATCCCAGCAGCAAGGAAATAAAATTGTTCATTTTCCTGTCATAAAAAGTAATCTAAAATCTTGGGAATATTCATTACAATATTTAGACAAAACTACTTGTCAAGAGCACAGTGGACGTCTAGACTCTCCATCCAGTACCTACCTGAGCTTAGGGAGAAGCACGGCTCAACCCCTGGGGTTGTCTGTGGCATTAAATATTTCTTTGAGCAAGGAGAAGACAAGAAGGCATGCCTGCTGGTCTCAGTTCTGATTCTGCTCCCATTTGCTCAGTTTGCTCTAGTGTTCAATGCAGGGCTGCTTATTTTTTTCTACCTTTGAAATAACAACTGCAGAAACTTGCTCACCAGTGGCAAGACAGTGGTTGTCCCAAATCTTAGCTAGAGGGGCTGAGAAAGCCTCTCATGTTGCTGGCAGGGAACCAACCAGACTTGTCTTGTGTAGTCTCACAGGTTAAAATGTTCTTTACTGTGCTCAAGGTAGCAGTATAGACATGCACAGTGTTTTTTCCAATCTGAAATCTTGGTTGAAAGTCAATTGAAGTGCTCCCTGACACATGGATCTGTGGTATTTTCTCAGTCCAAGTCACCAAAGAATTCACAGAAATTTGTTTTTCTCAGTTCTTGGTTCTGACTCTTCTCTGAGACCACACAATTTAATTGAAAAACAAAACTCTTCTAGTCGAAAGGCTGATTAGGAGAAGAACCAGGCAATAGGCATGCTTCTGTAAACTTTACCTGAACTGTGCCCCATGCTCTACCAAAAAGCCAAGGTGATATTTGCCTTTTTCGGGAATGAATGGTATCTTCATTTCAAGGCTTTTCTTGCAATAATTTGTAAATGTGAAAAATGCTTAAGGGCTGTTAAGCCCCCACAGAAAGTTCCAAGTTAGAAATTAGTTTCCAGGGTCACTTTGGAAACTGCTTGTCTCCCCATCTGAGTGAGTTTGTTATTCTCCTGCTTCAAATTAAGAGGAAATTATGTGCTCATTGACAAAAGAGTGTATCTTTTAGTGCTGCTTCTAAGTCTATAGAAGACCAGATCCCCAGGAAGCAATCTAATTCCAGATGGAAACTGGATGCATGTGTATGGCTATATAGGAATATCTATTTTAAAAGTAAGCTTGATTTTCAGTTTGCCATCAATCACTAATCCAAAACATTATGGATGGAGCAAATGTGGTTCAGCAATGCTGAGATTACATGATTTTAAAGATTTTAAAGAGTTCCAGAAGGGTCCCTGGTCAGCCAGATCCAATTGTTCATACGGTTACGTTGCTGGAAAGGGACCTGCAGAGGATTTGGCTCTCCCAGATGATCACTCAGGTCTTAGCAGGGGCCACAAGATTGTCTCAGTAGGTAGCCAAGGTGAACCAACCCGTTGAAAGTAAGAGGGAATTCAGCAGTACAGCTGTGCTCCAGTCTGTAGCTGTTCTCTTCAGTGCTAAAGGGAGTACTGGCATAATTAATTTATGAGCATGAGAAGCAAAATCTCTGTACCTACACACATAGCTGCTGTTTTTTTTCCTTTCTGTTTCTATCCAGAGTAGATGGGATTATTGCTGCATACAGGCTTTATTTGCTCTTACATACAAGATTCTATATTCAGAATAATAAGACAGAAATAAGTGCTAGTAATCCTGATGGCCCAGTGGCAAAAGAGATCAGAGACATAGGAGGAATTTTGTTTCACTTTTCTTAAACTAGAGTCTAAATCCATAATCACTTTTCCTAGGAAATATCTCAACATAGGATCCTCAAATCACCCATTTTCTGCAGAGTGCTTTTTACCCAGATCTAAAGATTCAGTAACAAGTTTATGGAGTAAAAGGAGACTGCAGGCAGAATTTCTGCAGTGAGTATTTAGAGTGCACTTGATTGCATTAGTACTTGTATATGGTGTGTTACATAAGCAGAAAATTATTAAGACACATTTGTTGAACTGTAACAACTCTTGTTCTTGCCAATAATATCAGCCACCAGTGTGCATGCAAAATGCAATCAGCTGCTGTGCTCCGCAGTGTCAGCTGACAGCTTCTGCTGCTGAAGGTGTGCAGGGGAGGGTTAGAAGGCAATTCCCTTTCCTTATGAGTTGCCATAACTCAGTGGTTGAGGAAAGGTGGACATGATGAGTGGCTGGTCTTACAGAGATTGGCACACTTTGCTCAGATCCACGTTAAGTTTTCCTTGGTGCTTTGTCTGTGTGACTAGCACCTACTAAGGACTTCCTTCTCTCTTTGTGTTTGCTGTGTCCTAAAGCATCTTTCAGAAAACTGGGGTTGCCTCTGACAGGCAGCCAGACCTTGTTTGTTGTATGCTGCAAAATTCAGTGAATTAATAACAAAGGGTAACGGTTCATGGGGCAGAATTATGGAAGAAACTGGAGCAAGATGAATGTCAATATAGCCTTCAGTAAGCAGTTTCTCTTCCCTGAGCTGTCAGAAAAATAATTGTGTCTCTGATTGCCCATTTTTTCCCAGAGCACCTACTGGGAACATCCTAAGTGTGTACTCTCTCTTCCTAGAAGGATAACCTTTATAATAATGTCGTGCAGGTCCACATGCCCACCCTGCCACCCACCTTCTCCTCCAGGACTTGTCCAAGCCAGCCACCAAGGCAGGTCAGTCAGCATTTTTATTTCTCTGTGGATCATGAAGATAGACACAGTCCTACTTTAACATATACCAGCACCAAGAGAGCCTCCACAGCCTTACTCCAACTTTACACCAGAAGAAGAGTGAGCAGATTGAGACCAAGCAACTGTCTGTAAGTGATTAGAAGCAAATGGGATTTGGCAAATACTGAGTTGGCAGGAGGCATTAGAGAGCAGCTCTTCATCAGTAGGTTCCCCATGGCGCTCTGAAGGGTCATTGTGTGTACTGGCAGAATTCTCATGTTTTCTTGCTCCCTCCTTCCCAGAGGCATTTTGGGGAGGAAGATTATTCTTTGCCACATAATCACTTCTCCCCTTCCTCTCCCCACAGTGCACCCTTCCTTTACAGGTTTGTTTATCATGCTGAGCCATGAGGCAGGGTTTTTCTGTGCTGTTTCTCCTCTACCCCCCTTTCTCTCCTTACATAAATTTTTGTTGCAGAAGAGCCTCGAGAGATTTTTGATCAGTGAAATATCTGGGGTTTCATGAATTGCTTCTGCATTTAATAGGATGCTAGCAAGGAACTGAGTGAATGCTAATGGAGTGCTGGAGGAGGAGGTCCTGCTTCAGGTTTATCCTCATAGATATCTCAGACACTGACAGGAAGAGTCTATAATTCATTACTTTGATAGAGGCATCTTCCTTTACTGAAAGAAAGAGGTAGATTGCTCAGGAAGATATGGAATCTGGGGTGATTCAGCCTTTTTTGGCCATTTTCTTCAGACTGTAACTGTTCTAAGCAAATTTATCTGGCTGTCAAGGCAAAGGCATTTGTCCTGTTGGGGGTGTATGTAGCATCTGGAGATTATCAGATCAGACACATAAACAGGGATTTGAACTATGCCTAAATTGCTATATTCCATGCATCTTAGGAGTTAGAAATATTTAGTGGTATAAGCTCAGTCAGAAAAAATATTAGCATCACTGTTTTGGTGAAATTTGAGTCACTTGTTTCTGAGCTTTGTTAAATTATTGATGGCTGTGGCTGTTTTTTAACATTAGCAGAAGTAAAGTTTATTGTGAAGAGTGAGATAAGGGTCAATAAAAAGAATTTCATGCATAGGGAAAAAAACAGAAAAACAAACCACATTCAGACTGCAGAATGGGTACTCTTCAGGCTACTGTAGAAGACAGGAATGCGACAGCATAAAACGAAGTTTAATTTCAAAAAGCTGAAACAGCATCAGGAAGGCAACAGGATTTTTCTGCAATGGGGAATGTAGTTCCTCAAGACAGAAAGAGGCCACCATAGAGCCATGGGTATATTAGTCTGACAGTATGACACACAGGTGTGGCATACTCCTCATAGAGGTCAAAAGATTTCCATGGCTGGGATGCAGCTCTACCTATTCCTTCTCAACTCCCTGGAGCCTGGCTTTGTTGGCTGAGGCTGTCTTGGGTCAGGATCTTGCTGGTGGAGTTGTGCATACCAGACCTGACTGCCAAATACATTTGTTTTACAGTTCCTCTGTGCTGGAAGTGGATAAGTTACCCATGGGTGTAGGTGTGAACATGCACTTATCTCTGCTAACAAAATTCCAGGGATTGTCAATCAATCTTCGAGGAGTTCACCTTGTTCATACATTAAACTGTCTGGTGAATTATCAGAGTCTGGTTCTGCATGCTTCAGCTGCAGATGACAAACACATTGAGCAAATTCCTAATGAACTGATTACTTAGCTTAGCATTTAAACTGCCACATTTAACATCCTTCAACCCTCATAAACATATTGAACTACTAAAGGGATTATGGCTGCCAGGTTTGTTGTGTCATTACTATAAATTAATCTAAGAATTTAATCAAAGATACCACCAGAAGCAAAATAACAGAATGAGGAGTTGAGATGATAAGTATTTAACTCAGAGCAAAAAAAAAAAACATAAATAATTGTACTGAGAGTTTGAGAGTTCACTTTCAAGAAGGTTTGTTGTAAGCAAATTTAAAGGACACAGGTGCACTATTTCCCCTATGTACACATACAAAATTACATACTGTGCTTGGAAATTTTTAGCACATTTTCTGATGGCTTTTTGTCAAATTTTTAAACATTTTGTTTCGAAGTCAGGCATTAGGGAAAATCGACAGCAAAAATTACACAGACCCTGAGTATTTGAAACCTTAGTGTTGATTTTACATCTACAGGAAAAAAAAAAAGATTCCATTTCCATCCATTGAAATTTCCTCCACAAACCAAATTTTATCTAGGGCTATAGAGGCAACACCTTCCACAGGTAGCTGTGTTTTCACAGGAATTGAGAGCAGCTGGTTGCTCCTCTTCACGTTCTGAACATCAGGTCTGTGAGCTGAAAAGCTGTTGCAAGTGTGTTTCCTGATCTCTCAGATATCAGGACTACATCTTCACCAGCTATTCACATAGCCCAGTAAAGATCATTTTAGGGCACACTTTTCTCTCCCTTCTGGAGCTCTGCTGTCTTCTACCTTACATGATGCATCACTAGATTTTACCAAAGAGAGGGGTAGGAGGTGATAAGTATAGAAAAGGACCTAACCTTCAGTTCCCACTAGGTGCCACGACTATTTGCCCCACATCCAATCCACATTGCCATCCTCCATTATTCTTCTTTTATCCTTCAAGACGTGAATTACGGCAATGAAAATTGTTACAGGCACTTCTTAACNGTTGTCTACTGAATTAGAAGCTCTTCTGTAAGTTTCATCGTCTTTCATCAAATCCCATTGATAAAGTTGCTTTCATGTAAGCACCTGGTACAGTGAAGTGACTGTTTTTTCACATATCATAGCTCCTTTATTGCCTTTGCCATCTGACCTCTCTTTCTAATGTCCTTGTGTCCATGTTATGTGTCTATTTCTGCCCTATGGACAATAAAATTCTACAAAGCATCCACATAGTCCACAAGAGCTAGTGAACTGANTCTGAACATCAGGTCTGTGAGCTGAAAAGCTGTTGCAAGTGTGTTTCCTGATCTCTCAGATATCAGGACTACATCTTCACCAGCTATTCACATAGCCCAGTAAAGATCATTTTAGGGCACACTTTTCTCTCCCTTCTGGAGCTCTGCTGTCTTCTACCTTACATGATGCATCACTAGATTTTACCAAAGAGAGGGGTAGGAGGTGATAAGTATAGAAAAGGACCTAACCTTCAGTTCCCACTAGGTGCCACGACTATTTGCCCCACATCCAATCCACATTGCCATCCTCCATTATTCTTCTTTTATCCTTCAAGACGTGAATTACGGCAATGAAAATTGTTACAGGCACTTCTTAACTTTTGGGAAAATTTGCTTTCAGTTTTTCCCCTTTTAGTTTATATAAATTTATTGTTTGAGGGCACAGATTCATTGTTCTTAGTCGTAGACAGAAGATGTCAGCATTTCTAGAAACTGAATCACCAAATGTCACGCTGAATGACCAGAAAATGTTAAAACAACTGTAAGCACTCTCACAAATCTTTGTTAGGAAAGTTGCTGAGCAGCACCTAAGAACTTATTGGCACAGACATGTAATTCACCACCTAGGACTCAGGTGTCCAGAGCATTATTTNCAAGAGCTAGTGAACTGAATCTTACTCTAGGCAACAGGTTCTTTGTGAATGGTTTTATTTGTTAAAGAGTTAATGTGAATTAAATATTAATTTCTCTGTTTGTGTCCATTAGGACTGGTCTGAATCTTAGTGAACATTGGAGAGTTAACAGATGCTACATTGATGTGGATTGTACCTGCTCCTTTCAATCACTAATGCATAAATTGTAGAAAATAAATGGAAATGAATCAAAGTGGAAATATGGGTCTGCAAGAGAAGTTGCGTTGCTTGGTAACATGGACCCTGTGCCTGACGTTGATCATGAACCCCGTGCTTTGTGTGGCATTTGAGTCAGAAGATAACTACTATCAGAGGGTTGCATGAAGTTTATCAAGNTTGCATGAAGTTTATCAAGCAGTTGCATGAGCTGGCTGAATGACTAGTTACAGATGTTACTGGCTCCTACATCCTCCTCTCTTGAGCCATTCCCTCAGGAAAGCTCCTTTCTGCAGAGTATGATTATTTCTTATTTCTACCGTATTATACACACCATTAATCTTCCTTCCTTTCCTAGTTATTGCTGTCACCTCCGTTTGTAGCCAGAAGGGACTTAGAACTGACAAACAAGAAAACTCCTGTTCTGTAATCTGCTGACAGTACAGCATATCTTCTTTCTTGCACGGCAGCTTCAGGGGCTGTGCTTCCTCATAGACACCAACTGACGAAGATTAAGAGTAAGAAATTCCCTCCTAACTCATCAGATAGGAAATGGTGGAACAAAAATTTATACACATAGACACTGTCGGTAGTGGAAGTAGTTTCTTGCATGTTGAGTTGCTGAGTGCATTTGTAGCCTTGTCTCATGGATTCAGAGATTTATCTGAGGTTTCCAAAGGGATGTAAAATAGGGGTCTAGAAGCTGTGAGAGCCTGAGATAGGTATCAGACGGTGGAAACTTTCGTTCAACCTCTAACTGTGCTTTTACGTTCTCCAAATACTCCCAACAGATGTTATATATCAAAAATGAAAATTAATAATCATCTGGGAGGTGGGAATAGTAATATTACGCTGTATGTCATAAAAAGTTGGCTTAAAGTAGGCAGTGAGAGATCAAGATAAGGTGCTCTAAGGCTGACCAGTAAATACAGCTGTTGAAGTAAGCAAAAAACTAGACACATCTTGTTTGA
This sequence comes from Chloropsis cyanopogon, assembly GCA_013400585.1. Classification (NCBI taxonomy): domain Eukaryota; kingdom Metazoa; phylum Chordata; class Aves; order Passeriformes; family Irenidae; genus Chloropsis; species Chloropsis cyanopogon. Next base: position 64,693 of record WEZZ01022154.1, on the reverse strand, counting down.
TACAACTCAGAGTGGTGTACAGGGGTCAACAGTCACAGCAAGACCCATGAAAGGGCAGCCCTCTATGTGATCTGGAGCAGAAAGAAGCATTTCTGTGTTTT
>WEZZ01022154.1:2940-50550 GCA_013400585.1 Chloropsis cyanopogon | reverse complement strand
GACTCACAGCCCAAGCATCCCATCCTCCTATCAGGTCCACCAAAATAATTCCCTTTCAATTGCAAATCATCTCCTCACATGCCTCCTAATCTCACTCAAATTATGCAACTCATAAGATGTCTACAACTGCAAACCAATAATGCTAATTCCTGAAATTCTTGGCTTTTCTGGAAATGCCAGTAATAGACAGCAGATTCCAAGTGCCTTGAGCGTGTTTTCTGCCTTTCTCTAGGTCTGTGTGGGACACAGAGGGCACAGGAGACCAACTGTCAAGCCCAGAAATGTCACCTTTTTCAAGACAGATAACAAAGTAATAAAAGGTGTAGGTATGTATGCCTTTACAAGACTCTTTTTGCTTTTCAAAAATTTTGATTTTCAAAATTTTGTGAGTATGAGCACAACACCTGTTTTGTGGCATCCCTTGTGTTCAAAATCTAATTCAGCAGCTGGGCATTGCAGGTTTAAAAGTGTGGTACCAGTAAGTAATTTTCCTCACACTTTGTTATATCAGGACCATTTCTGACTAGTCTGTGGAAACCTATTTTTCTTTTGTGTGTAACAGACATCTTTCCTTTTTCTGAGAATATTTCCAGAATTCATAATTTCATTATAGAATTTTCATGAAATTTCTTACTTATTTTCTTCCCTTCTCTATTGGATCTCTATTGCAAGTTGACTGCCACTTATTCTTCAGGTCCATGTAGACAGCTGTCATATTCCTTTTACATTGATGGATTTACAACAGACATTGTCATTTTAGGTTTTTTGTTTTTCTTGGAGGTTAGGACTACTTGTAAGGTGTTTATGGGCTAACTCTAGGAAATACAAATTGGAACAGGTTTCCCAGATTGGTGGTTGATGCCCCATCCTTCCAAATATTCAAGGTTTGAAAGGGGTTTTGAGCAATGTGATCTGGTGGAAGATGTCTCTGTTCATCAAGGGGGTGTAGGAATAGATGAACTTTTGGGTCCCTTACAGACCAAACCATTCCATGATTCTATAATTCTAAGTCTTTACTTGGTTTATAGACCATAAAATTATATATGGATGTGTGAGGAGGGCAGCAGGACTTTACTTCCTAAGAATTATAATACATTTCCTCAGCCTCCAAATTTTATTAGATTTTAATGCTGCACAATGGAGTATGTACAGGGAACCCATCCCAAAGACAATGCACAGAGATCTGTTTAAATGCAGAGGCACCAAATACTGTAGGACACAGTGAGTTTGCAGCAGTAGCACAGCTTTGTCTGGGGTGGCAAGAGGAGAGGATAAAAGAGAAGAACCAGCATTACAGTACCAGCAGTGTTGCACATCATGTGTGGTGTGCTTTTAGCAACGCAGAGGGGATTTCAATCTCTAGTTCTGCACCTTTCAGCAGTGACATATTTGCTGAGACAACTGGCAAAAGCTGTAACACAACGGGCTAGTTTTAACTGGATTTTTTATTGGTCATTTTGGTTTTCTACCAGGCAACTGTCACATCACATGCCAATGCACCAAATTCATTGGGGATATTTTGCCCTGTAAACATTGCAGCACTTGCTCTTTTCTTTTACACTTAGAAAAAGCAGTTGCACTTTGCTTAGTTTCAGAGAGAAGTAACATATCAATTTCCACCTTGATGAATAGCCCTCTTTTTCAACCTGATTGCTGCAGTTGCAGCTCCAATGGGATGGCAGGAAACAAAGAAGAAAAGTGGAAAAGTGAACATATATTTTCCTCTTTTTTTTTTCCTTAAGTACTTAAAAGCAGGATCTAATGCCAAGTTCTAAAATAAAGGTCTCATAGAAAGAGCACTGGCTGTCAGCCACTCTGAAATAAATCCACCTGTTCAGTCATCACTTCAAGAAAGTGTTGACAGCACTACAGTGAATTTGAATAGCAAATGATGGTTGTGTTCACCTGACAAACCTAGTTTTTAGGACTGTCCCTAAGGAGCTCCTAGAGATCTTAAACTTGCTGAGAGCAATGTATCAAGCTCTACCTAGGAGCTGTTAATGCTCAGATTGAGGTCTGGGTGGCAATGCTTGTGCAGGAGACAATCTGTCGCTTGCTATCAGGCAGAGTGACAGATGTGACTGCAAAAGCAGAATAAGGGAGGGTTTTTCAGCTAACAGAAAGCACTGATTCTGGCTCCCTCAGAAAATCTGCTTGGGTCTTAAAAACTTTTGCTTAAGGTTACGGTGGAAATCAACATTGCACTTGTCATAATTTGAGTGCGCTGTATAAGGCAGTGTTTCTACAATGCTGTTGAGAGAGGAGCACAGTCTTCTTGTGAAATGTAGTGTCAGGAGGGAAAAAATCAAAATTAAATCTCTTTCACTCTTGGTTGAGTGCTGTCATTACAGCTTTCCTCGCCTATTTTGTCATGTGAGTAACAATTAATGAATATATTTAATCCTTTGTATGTCTAGATTTCAACCACAGAAGTCAGAGTATTTACCTGCAGTCTCTGCTCTTGTATGTGCAACCTCAAACCTGTGCAGTGTGACTAAAAGTGAAAAATACCCCAAATGATCACATAATGTATTTAGACAAAAATTCACAAAATTTTTAGGAAGTATTAGATTGTCAAGCTTTCACAGCAAAATAGTCACTACAGAAAACCTAAGGTGCTTCTTGCCAGTAATGTTCTTGCAACTAAATCCCTTCCCAGGCATATTACTTCCTGCAGATCAGTGGAATAGGTAATTTGAGACCTCCAGAGCTACTCAAATGAATCTGGCTGAAAGATTAAAACCCTGCTACTAGAGCAAATTCTGTGCCTCATCCCATACTGACCTAAGCGATAATGTACTATTTTAATGAGTAAAGATTTTATTTCTGGGCAGCTGGCTGACATTTATTCATCCCCTTGGGAAGAGTAGAGTCATTTAGGAAAGATTTGGCCTTTTTTCTACTTGTTTTATCTCCCAGTATGGGATAGAGGATTACTTTGCACCAGAAGTGGACAGTACTGTTGACTAACATTATAGAGAAGCCACAGTTCTTTTCCCTAGTAACTGAAGGAGGCTTAAATTTAAAGGTCAGAACTTAGCTTTTATGTTGAATCTCCTGTTTTTTAGTGGACTATTGAAGGATTGACTGTCCAGCCTATCTGTTAATACTTAAGTCAAACACACACACCTTCTGCTTCTTTTCTCAAGGTCAGGCAGTTTTATTCAGGGAGCTACACAAGGAAGTTCTACAAAGCCCATTTTTATATTAGAAGATTGTCCTGCAGCTGCTCTCTCTGTTCACAAAGCTCCCTGAAGCAGAAAGCCACTTCTAGTAAAGCTGTGGAGAACAGTATAAACCCATCAAAATAAAATTAATTTCAACCTTACCAATTAAAACTGGCGCATGGACATGCAACTTTTTAATATGGAAGATGAGGCACTTAGAAGGTAAATATTAGTGTTGCTGCTGTAAGAATGAAATGAAAAATGTACAGTGGATAGATGCCTGGTAACCTTTACCTTTTCACTAGGATAAAACAGTCAGGTCTAGATTCTTGTCTGGGAGCTAAAAGCATAATAGTCACTTGAGCCTATGTCTGTTTTCACAGGATAGAGATAAATACTTTGAGATGATAATTCAGTTATGAGGTATGGTGAAAAGTCCATCTCCTTCCACTGATCACCAAGAGAGACCTTGGAGTTACTGAGCCTGACTTGCTAAGAATAGCCCCAAGAGTCAGATGGAGTTGCACAAATTAAAGCCAACTGGCAGTTCACCTAGTGATAAGATTAAAACAAATTGTTTTTTTCTAGAGGGACAATTTCTTTCAGAAAATGAACAGTGGAGAAGATCATAGAATGCTTTAGTTCTGAACATGAATTCTAGTCTTTTGTCTGCGTTAGAGATGCTCCCTGCTATCTGCACTTGAAAAATAGGATGGATAGGAAAAAAAATAGAAACTAAACATGTAAACAGGAGTTGGATTTAGAATAAAATGTAATAAAAGACAATCGTGAACTTTCAAGGAACTTCTGAAAACTGATAAAAAAAAATCATTATTTTTATTAAATGTATCATGTTTTTTTCACCTCGGACAGTTATTTGCTACTTAAAACTGCAGGAACAGGGCTGACAAATCTTTAAAAAAGGTGAGAACTCAAGAAATAAAATAATAATAATAATAATTAATAATAATAAAGGCCAGGTGTTCAATAATCTGAAACCAAACCACAAATATTAATTTTTGAGAAATCACAATACATCAGCTAGTCAGAATAAATATCAGTNAAGATTCCCCCCTCTGAGACTCCTTTTCCCCAGGCTAAGCAACCCCAGCTCCCCCAGCCTCTCCTCACAGCACTTGTGCTCCAGACCCTTCACCAGCTCTGTTGCCCTTCTCTGGACATGCTCCAGCACCTCAATGTTCTTCTTGTAGTGAAGGATCCAAAACTGGACACAGCACTCGAGGTGTGGCCTCACCAGTGCCAAGTACAGAGGGATGAGCTCTGCCCTGGTCCTGCTGGCCACTGTTTCTGACACAGGCCAGGATGCCATCGGCCTTTTTGGCCACACTGGCTCATGTTCAGTTGCTGTTGAACAGCAACTGCAAATCCTTTTCTGCTGGCAGCTTTCCAGACACTCTTTCCCAAGCCAGTAGAATTACATGGGGTTGCTGTGACCTAGAGGGAGGATCCAGCACTTGGCCTTGTTGAACTTCATACAATTGGCCTTGGTCCATTGGTCCAGCCTGCCTGGTTTCCTCTGCAAAACTTCTTATCTTCCTTCAACAGTGCCAGCCAACCTGGTGCTGTCTACAAATTGACTGAGGGGGCACTTGAGCCCCTCATGCAGATCATTGAAAAAGATATTAAAAAGGACCAACCCAAATACTGAACACAGAGGACAAAAGAAACACAGCTGGAGGTCCATCACAAGAGGAAAGAAGAGATGGAAAGATGGGAAACTGAGGACGTGATGTGTTTTAGACAGGTATCTTATATGTTGGAGTTAAGAACTGCAGAGAGGTGGCAGATACAGTGAGACACTGCTGTGGGACTGGTATCTGCCCCTCTGTCAGACTCAGCAATAATGTGGAGCAATGCTGGTCCTGGCATACTGATAAGCACTGACAGCATCCAGTTTGTCTGGGATGAGGACAGCCAGTTCTTCTGTCTCCTTGTCCCCACCATTACTACTAGAAACATGTCCCTGTCCATGTCAGAGGCATCTGCCAGGCCCTGAAATAATCCAGCAAAGCTCTTGCAGTGACTGCAGGCTTAAGAGGACTCAGCTACATCTCACACCTCTGTATTTACCTTGTTCTCCTTTCTTTTAAAAGCTATAAAGTCATATCCGAGTTTATGTGCTTTTATGCTTGGTGGCTTAGGGACGTGAAAGCCCATATCAAACAGAATTGATCAAAGTAACTGTGGAAACCACACCTGGCAGCAGTTTGTCTCTTGGGTGCATTTTGTCATCAAGTGCTTACAGAGAGTTACAGACTTAGCTGGCCCCACCGAAGAGAGAGGCTTTGCAGGGTGTTCTGCTGTGCAGTGATAGAGACGGTGGTAAATAGCATTAATGGTGAGTGGCAGTCATGCCCTATTTTCTCCACATCACTCAGCTGTAAGCCAGCCACCTTCATTAGGTGAAAGTTTCCTTGTACTTTGCATAAGGCTCAATTTCAGACTGCATTATGAGGTGCACAGTCAGTAGGCAGGGATTTATACCTGTTGAGGGAATGGACTGGTAAGTCCAGGTTATGCACATACAGAGAAAAGAACAGAAGAAATGAAATGAACCTCTGTGAAATCTGGCACAGACAGGATTCATAAAATTAGGCATAATCCATAGAACAACTGCAAGGGGAAGGGTATTGTTCAGCAAATAAGCTACTTCATTAAAAATGTAAATTCCACTAGAGCTACAGATGAGTGCCAACATTCCGGCTTATTTGGAAGATGACAGGAAGGAATGATTGACAAATTTTTTCTGCAGTTTAAATTCTGATTTTTTTTCAATATCCAAAATACAAAGCTATGGACTATATAAAGTGTTTACTAAATCTAAAACTGAGCAAATTAAACATATGCATAATCCACAGCAGAGTGTTAAATGAGGAATAATTTAATTAAAACAGTACCAGTGGTAGTACTATTATTGGCAGAAAGTCTGGCAAAGAACATGCTTCTATGATCTTAAACCCACAGATAGTTATGGTGGATGAATACTGGAAAAGACATAACATGACATGAGTGTTGGGAGTAGAACTGACAGGATTAAATCAGTATTTGATTTTAGACCTATGAGATATACAAAAGAAAATTTATTAACTGATGTGATTCTTCTATGTGTATATATAACTGTGGGTGCAACTCCCTGTGCAAATAGCTTACAAATGCTTTGAGATATTCTGTGATTAGTGCCACTAAATAATGTGAGCTGGGATCATTATTAATCATTATTTTATTACCATTGTAGTAAAGATCTAGAAATAGACACATTAGATGTAAATGAGCTCTGCTCTGTTGACTTTTAATTTGGTCATGTTGTCGTGCATCACTGGGGAGTAGTTCAGTATTTGGACATGGGTACAAGGGCAGATTCCCATGCACAGAGAAAATGTGTTTTTCTTTTATCTGAGATAAGTTAGTATATCACCTTTTCACTCACCAGTAAACAGAAACCTGTAAAATACCATGCATTAAGTTAATAAAATTTCAAAACTTAGCAAGTGATAAACATGTATTCAGAGTAATCCTGGTGATTTATTAATAGATTTCATCATATCGAATTTTCCTACCTTATGGGCTTGTGTTTTGCAAAGCTAAGATAATGGAAGCATGAGATTTGTTACAAGAAAAATGAAGTTTTGATTTTCCATATGAACTGTGTGGCTTGTGCTGTGGTTTTGAGACCATTGATCAGATCTAGTCAGAGCGTTGCTTCTCCTCATACGGGAAGCCTTGCATGGGAGGCCTTGCAGGGAGAGGGATAGCACACCAGGAATGCTGTCAGGAAGGCAGCAGGGAACCACTGCACATTCCTGGTTTTAGCCAGAGCCTCCAAAAGGCTCCAGGGTACCTCCTGCAGCAATGTGGCTGTTTCTTTAGTGAGCCCAAGACACCTTCTGCAAGGGCAGGTCTCACAGCTTCTATTTTCTAGCGAGTTCCAGCTCATCTGCTTGCTTTTTGCTCTACTGAGGTTCTCCGTAGAGTTTCCATAACACAGGGTGCCCCCCAGCTCCAAAGTATGGAGCACTGGGGGCTGGGTGTTGAGCCCCCATGGAGAGAGCCACATGTCAGCAAGGGGGCTGAAAATTATTATTCCTGCATACACAGTATCTGCACAGCCTGGGGATCTAGTTCTGGCTGAAAAGAGCTATAAATGTGAGGTATTATTAGCACATGGCTTTGTAGTAAGCCACCCTCAGGCCACATTAAGGTTTTTGATGTTTCTCAGTTGCACTCTAAAGGGATTTTAACATGATTTCAGAAAAGGAAAGAAGAAAAAGAACTTCCAGCCTCCTTTTAAATTTTAAATAAAAAATGAAAGAAACCACTTGTATTTTGATTTCCATTTCTGTTTGGAGCTGAAGATTTGTTTAGATGAAGGCTGAGCCTCCTGATTATTCTCTTTTAAAAGTGACATTGATCTTTTAAAAATTTAAATCAAAATAAAAGATCTGGTGACCTTTTTATTGAGGTCTTCAGAGAGCTGAGAGGAGCCTTCCCTGTCTTCCTGTGCTGCAGGAATACCTCCTACTAGGGAACACAATATCAGGCTGAGTTAAAAATGCCCCGAGGGCCTTATTGATGAGGGGAAGCTCACTCTCCACGGCCTTTTTAACATTCAGCCACGGCGTAACTTGTTTGTTTCCTCCGTGTTGGAAATGTCAACAAATGTCACCCAAGTTCTTTGCTTTCCTTTCTTATCTTTTGACATATTATTTGATATGTGTGTGAGAGTGTAGAGTATATTAATAAAGGAACTTTACTCTCCAGTGTATTAAAAGAGTGAGTGCAAGGCTGTACTGAAGAAAGGTTTCTTCTATTAGTTTTGCCATTAGGAAAAAAATAGTGCTCTTCAAAAGACTTACTGAAGAGAGAGATCAAAAGAAGACCTGTTAGCTTAAAGTGGTCTATACTTCTTCTAGCATGGGGTCTGTATTCATTACTCTAGGATTTTCTTTGAGACAAATTTTGAGTGCTTTGTCCAGATCATTTTAATATCCTTTTTAACAATGTGACTCCCATTGATTTCCTGGGAGACTTTTCACAGATAAGACTTCTGTGTTCAAAATTTCAGAAGTCCTTAACATTCCTTCATAACTTTATAAAAAATTCATAGGTTACTTAGTTACCCAAAAGTGAGATTCCCAAAGGGTCTCAATGATACCCAAAGCCTGTAGGTGCTTTTATTTTTTTTTTTTTTTACTATGTCTGCAGTTCCTAAAACACTAAGATTCTTTGAAATTGTAACCTTTGCCTTTAATGAGACTGCTGATATTTGGGTTGAATTAGCCTTTGAAAACAGTAATTTATTATACATTATAGCACTAGGTACATAATATAATTAGACTAGGTAGAATATGGCATTTAACATTTATAAGGCACTTTTTGTGCAAGTATAATTATTTAATTAGGGCAGTGCTCAGAGGCCCCCAAAGCAATTTAGTATATAATTTGCCTATATTACGTGAATGCAGCGAAAGAAACAATTTTGGCCCAAACTGCTTTTGAATGTGTTGACAGGACAGAAAAACAGTGAGGAGTGAAAGTCTTTGATTTCATTGTAAGGACAGAGAACTCACATGGAAAAATATTAGGAGAGTTTCCAAAGGACAAACACCAGTTTTCTGTGACAAAGCTGTGAATTTAATTGCCTGTGCACAACAAGATCATCTTTCCTTTTCATCTTCAGCTGTTTCATACACACTAAATTCTGATGATTTATATACTTCTGCAGTGTGTTAAACAATGCTTTTTCATCTTTAACAGTCAGATGTTTCAACTATTTGTAGACAGTTAGTCATTGCTATATATATTTCTTTTTTTTTTGTTTGTTTTTTATTCCAATCTGTCCTCCTAAAAAAAAGATTAAAATGTTCTATTAAAGCATCCATGGATCCATCTGTGAAATTAATACCCTGTAAAGCATTTAAAGACTATGTATCACTGATATACTGCCTCCTTAGGGAAATGTGCTCTGACTGCAATTTTCAGCAGCCAGGGTGGAACAAGATGGCAAGGTTGAAGCTCTGGGAATGCAGTCGTGCCACTGTCAGTAATCTCCAGTCTCCTGCCTTTCTTTCCATTTCCAGCCACAAAAATTTCCATGAAAACTTTACAAAAGCAAGGCTATGAGAGGCCAAATGCACACCTCATCACTCCAGGATTCCTAATATCACTTATCAGGAATATCCTGAAATGGAATTCTTAAAGTTGTATAATCTTAAACAATTACTATTATAAGAAGGTGAAAACCTTGCAGGAAAAACAACAAGTCTTGTATAATTCTTCCATGTTTTATCAATTTGTGACCAATTTAACCAACCTATTCAAGCCCCATAGTCAAATTTCACACTAAATTTGCTTTTGCACTACGGGAATGAAAAACTCTTTAAAATTATGTATGACCGGGAGACTCAGATGGAGAAGCTGATTTTACCTTAATTCTGATGACCAAATTTTTCTAAACTGGTGGAACTGATTATCTTTTTATTAATTATTTTAAATGTGGAATGATAAACAAGGGTTAAATGCTGAAGGCTGTAACTGACTCCAGCACATCTGCAATTGAGGTATAACTAGGGTCAAGAAGTCCTCAGACCTTGGCATTTCTTTCTCCCGTGTTTACTTCATCCAACCTCTTATTTAGATCATTTCTGTGCAAAGAGGTTGGACAGCAACCTATAAAATCAGGCCGATAATTAAAGAATATTCTTCTCATGCCACCAATTTCTTGCAGAAATCATATCTTCCCACAAGGAACCAATGCAAGCATAGTGGTTTGGAAATGCTGAGAAATAATGAATTAGGTGCCTGAAAGGATAATGGACCTGTTGCATTTTTTCCCAGTTCTTTGTGCTTCGATAAACATTTGCTTGCATTTTGATAAGCAGCTGCACTGTGTGAGTATATTCCAACCTTGAGATGTTCGTATTGTTTCAGGACATTGCATCATATGCAAAGCAGTTTCCCAGCTGCTTCCTGACTCATGCTGCTAAAGAAGTAACTCACACATTTACTGGATTTTGAGGGTGGTAAAATCCTTGAAACTGAAGGCTTCTCATCAATAGACACTTTATCAAGAGAAATTATATTTCTTTCATGCTTCACCAATACAGCAGTGGTTGTCAGGTTATGAACAGTTTGACAGAGGGATTATTTTGGCTCTATTTGACACAGAGATACAAACTTTCTGTATTTGAGATGAAATATGCTGTAAATATTTTGGGCTTGTAAGTCACTGCAGCGATGATTTACCCAGTTCCACAGGTAGTAATAAAACTTGCTTTGTTACCAGGCCCTCATATACTGGGGAGAAGTAAAGCAATTCACAGGTGTTCCTACAAGCTCCATCACTGATTTAGGGTGTGCCTTTCTGTTTCCAGGTTCTCCCTGTGTCTATACTCTATCATCTTTCATTGCAGTGTCTCACCATATTCCTCAGCGTAAGCTGTGGTCAAATGGAAGATATGATACTTGAGGGAAATATTTCCCTATTACATTAGGTTCAATCTGTTTTCTCACCTTGTTTGTGTCATTTCTATGTTCTGAGGCTCTTTACTCGATGACAAACATGCATCTATACCTCTGGGGATGGAGCTTTTCTTTAAAGGTTTGAATCCCTTAGATTGCATTCCTAGCCATATTATATAAAACACTTTTTCTGGATAGACATTAGAATGCACAATTCCAGTTGATCTCTAGTCTTCACCTTTCACCAGAGAAAATTTGCATGTTGAGATTCATTGCTGTAATGAACCCCATGCACTGATCCACCAAGCCAGGAAATACAGAAGGTCAGGGCAAGTGGAGAGATGGAACTGGGACCCTTCCTTTGTTTATGTGTCATAACTAATCCTATTTTATTGTGTTCTCAGTTTCTTTCCATAGAGTGATGAGCTCAAATCTGCTTTCCTTCACCCACCCCATCCACCCCCTCTTGCACTCCACTCCTCTGATAGTCATAGGAAAAAGTGATGATTTCAGCTGCATCCACTATTTACCTAAAGTGGAGGAAAAAAGAAACCAAAAGTAAAAAAATGTGATTTCAGTTGATTTAAGTGGGCAATAATGAAAGGGGGAGTCTAGGACCTTTGCTTCCCTAAGCAAAATTCGGTTGCAATCATTCTCAGTCATTTTAACAAAGAATTGATTTCTAGCAAGGAGTTTACCATAATTTATCAACCAGTGCAGTCTGACCCTGTTTGTGTAAGGAATATTGATCCATGAATGTTGGTGGTTCTCAGCAATGCCTGGTACCTGAGCCAGGACTACAAAGTGTGATGGATGAAGGAATCATTAGCTTGTGTTCTGGAGTGAGGTATTTGCTATAATAAGAGCTGGTTTGACAGAATCATCTTCAGTGGAAATTAATTTCCTTATGAACAGAGTTCATTATTGTAGAACTCACTGGTTACTTGTTTGCATTATGTTCAAAGCTGCAAGAGAGGTGATGTACAATACAAGGACAGAAGCTGTTTTGCCTCTGCACTGAGATCAAGAATAAGTAACATAAAATATGTTACTTGATAAGTAACATAAAAACACATAGCCTATTTACACTACAGAATAGTTGAGTTTGAAAGACACTTTTGGAGATCATTTAGTCCACCTGCCTGCTCAAAGCAGGGTCAGCCAGGACAGGTTGGCCAGGACTGTGTTCAGGCAGGATTTAAACATATCCTAGGATGGGGACTCCTTGACTTCTCTGGAAAACCCATTCTGGTATTTCACTGCCTTCATAGTAAAAAAAGTATTTTCTTGTGTTGAAGTGGAATTGACAATTTTGTCCATTTCCTCTTGTCCTGTCACTGAATACAACTGAGAAGACTAGCTTCATCTTCCTTATTCAGCCTCATCAAGTATTTGTACATATTGGTAAGATTCCCGCTTAGCCTTCTCAAGGCTGAAGAGTCCCAGATATCCCAGTCTTTCTTCATGATAGGGTGGCTCCAGCCCTTTAACCGTCTTTGTGGCACTTCTCTGAGCTCACTCCAGTATGGCTTTGTGTCTCTTGCCCTGGGGAGGTCATGACTGGACCCATCAGTCCAGAATTGTCTCACCAGTGCTGAGTACAGGAGCAGGAATGCCTCCCTCAACTGCTGGCAACACTTCACCTGAAGGCTGTTGTTGTTCATCGCCACAAAGGCATGTTTCAGATGCAGGTTCAATGAGGTGTCCACCAGGACTCCCAGATCATTTTCACAAAGCTGTTTTCCAGGTGGCTGGCCCTTCATCAGCCCCATCAGAAGCTGGGGTTTTCAGTTGTACCTGCAGAGTCCTGGAGAAGACCCAGTTGCTCTCTTTCTCATAGTTTCTGGAGCTGTGCAGTGTGCTGACCTTGTCACAGGCACATCACATGGTGGCACAGACCCTTTGGCAGCCTGTGGGCAAAGCCCCAGTCCCACCAAGAGGTCCCAAATGTGCAGGGATGCATTCTCCCTCAGGAGCTTGGTCTGAAGGGAGGTCTCTGATGTACTAGGGGTTGTTCCTCCAGGGGGTTGGTTCTGGAGACTGTTCCCTGCCATGTATCAGCACCATTGGAGAGCCCACAGGGAAGTTTCTGGTCTCACTCTGGGCACCAATTGCTGTGTCTGCTGCCTGCTGCTGCTCTGTGCTTGTGGTGCACACCAGCACAAACGTGGCTTGCAGCTGAAGTCAGCTACGTGGATGCTGACAGGTATTTAGCACTTCCTATTGTGCTGTGTTTTTTCTAAGCCCCAATGTGTTATTAAATCCTTAAATATAACATTATGTTTTGACTCTCAGTACTGTCTACTGGGCAACATAATTTGCCTCTTCAGTTACTGATGAAAATAAAGCATAGAGTGGGATAACATCTGAACAGAGATTACAGAATAAATTACCAGGAAAGGAGATCAAGCATCCTAACCCTTATCTCAGTGCCTGCATTACATTTTACTTTTATTTGCTGTGGATTAGAACTCTTTGCTGTTACCAAGGAAATGAGAGACTCCTGGGAATCTGGCACACCCACAGTGCACCCTTACCATTGATGAATAGGAAAGGAAGCATGAGTACACTCCAGTGCATGTCAGAGATCCAAGAAAAAACAAGCTATTGAAAAGAGATAAAGTAAACAAGATTATCTGAATGAAATCAAGAAATACTTTCAGAGGAGGTTAAAGTGTTGTGTTGGTTTAGAGCTCTTCAGCAAAATCGAAGATTTGTTGCTTTTTTGAGCAAAGAAGTGTCAAACACTCTCTGCTATCCTAGAAATGACACCCTGCAGAGGGCATTCCACAGATGTTGTATTCATCATTGTTATTTTTATTGTCAGGAGGTACCACTGAGTACCTCTGTATAAGAAGAACTGAGATGTCCTTGTAATATAGCTTCCAGTACATTGGACAGGGGTATTTTGCCATTTTTGGTGGCTTTTTCAAGGAGTTTGTGACTCAGGTCCATGTCTTGAAATCCTTACTCACACTTCACTTGGGCAAACCTCCCACAGGTTATAAAAATGGAGACTTTGGAATCTAGTTCAGAAAAAGGAGGGAACAGATCAGTCTCCAGAATTCAGACATACAAAATGCCTTCCATGAGTCAACAGGTATAAAGCAGCACGAGGGGGAAAATGGCAAGCAAAAAGTAATTCCTGCAGGATGGACACTTCCTTCCCATTCTGAGCAGTTGTTACAAGGATGTGCATGTGTTTGCAGACCTTGCTGTGAGCAAACTCAGAAGTGAGAAAATGAGTTGAATGTGTGTTGGGCAGATAAATTTCATCCATTTGAGTGCTATAAAATATTTCTGAGACTGAAAGGTGCTACTCTGTGAGATAAGAGATGTGGTCCTTAGGACATTTAAACATATGTTGGAAAATCACTGTGGAGTGTGATAATCCAAGATTTAATTTGTATTTGTTCCTGAATTATTATCTGATTATTTTAATCTCTTATATGAACATCCATCTCCTGAGAAGAATTTCTGCATTTTCTCACACCTCGTGATTATATATATACAAGTAGCATAAGGAAGAGGATGGAGCTTTTCTCCTATATTTAAACTGAAAAACTCATTCAAAACAAAAATTTTCCATCGACATGAAAAGCAACATCTCATGATAATCATGGTGAGGAGCAAGGGACTGTCAAGATCACTCTGAATTTCAGCACCTCTCACTTTAAAGGCCAGCACCTGACTCCAAGAGGCCAACGCCTTTTCTCTCACAGTAGCAGATGTGTCATCCCAGTCTGAGCTTCCTGCTTTGGGGGAGGAGCACTGTGTGCCTGAAGCAGCTCTGGTTTTATCCAGAGGCTCAGTTTCCTTGACCCTTCTCAGTCAGATCAAGTGTAACCTTTGTGCTGATCTTATCCAGGCTGGTAGCTTTTGGCAGCAAGCGAGGGTAACGTGTTCATGCCGGTCTACTTGGATGTGACATCATCCTTGGGTACAACTGGCCAAAGTGGATTGAGGCATTTGTAGATCCTGTCAAGCACAGAGCTGTATTTAATTAGCTCAGTCTAATGCAGAGAGACCTTTGCCACTCCTCGTGGCTGCTGGACACGCAGCTCAGTGGCTCAGAGCCATTACTGTGCTCTGCACCCTTCACTAGGGTCTCTCCTGACTGCAGACCCTGTGGAAGCAATGAACAGCAGCAATCACCGCTTTTCCCCACTTCTCCTGGCTGGAATATTGCAGTTTCTCCTCCCTGGAAGGGAAATTGTATTTCAGCTTTCCATAACGTTTTTTGCTACAGATAGGAAGATTTTACTGCTCTGCTGAAGAAAGCAGATGTTCGTTTGCTGATATAGGGGAGATTTTCATGTATGTCAGACTGGTATTTTATAGACAGAGTTAGCTTCCAGACACTCTGGACACCATCAGGATAGTGTGTTTTGCATTGTAATTGTTCTACAGGACTCTTATTCTTTCTGAAAAACATTGATTTGACTTTCCACCTCAAAGCTTGAACCATCTTTCTGATTATTTCCCGAACAGTAGATGATACGTGGAGAATTTAAGAAGGGAAAGGCTAATAATGTTGGACGTTGTTTCCATAATAGCCTGACAAAATAAATATGTAACCTTTGGGATGTGTTGCAATTTACTGAAAAATGCAGTCTATTCTTTGAGTGTTCTTATGAACAGTGAAGAAAGTGCATCTGCTGTAGTATGAGAATACCTCTAATTATTTCCCCTTGATTTTGTGTTAATGCATCTAGACCTAAGAGCAGGGAAGAGTGTGTTGTATCTACTACAAATAAATCAGTGCAATTAACTGCTGATATATGCAAACTGACCTTAAGTGCTAATACATGTCTGTTTCTAATATCAGGAATCTAGCTTAGAACAGGCAGTAAAGGGATCTGGCCTTGGATCAATGAAGGAAATTTCTTGAACAAATTGGGACCACAGAGGTCAGTCTTCTGAAAAACATAATTAAATTGGGAGTGAACTGGAAGCCTCACACATCAAAGAGCTGCAGTGATCAAATGATTAGGGAATGAAGGGGGGTTAGGATGCAGCAGAAAGCAAGAAAGAAAAGAGTGTGTAATACAGCAGCTTCAGAGATGGTATTTGAGAAGCAGAAAGAGTTTAGAGGCACAAAAAAAGGAAAACTAGTCAAAGACAGACTAAGTAAAAACACCCAAAATGTGTGAAACAAATACCAGGATATGCTGGTACACACTAGAAAGTAAAGACTATGTAAGGAAATGAGAAATAAAGCATGCAGAAAGGCAGTATTAGGAATGCAACAAGAAAATCCTTGGGTAATGGAGCTTGTTGTTGGCAATATAAATTTAAATGCAGTGTATAGCAGCTGGCTGCTCTTATCTGATAAGACTCATTCTGAGCATAGTTGGTGAGCAGAAACTGCAAAGTGAAGCAGAATATATATTTGAAATATTGGGGTCTTATATATTTTATTTTATCGCATGTTTTTCCTTCATTTTAATTTTAAGAGACTTGTTCTTTTTTTTTGCTGACTTAGAGCCAGTGAAAGGTGCTGCACAGAGAGCCCTGGGGATTGAAGACTTTTGTTTCCTCATAAATAAACATAGCAAGTGTAGTAGAAAATCAGCTTTCCTCATCTTGCTTTCCACTCACCTTCCTCCAGACTAACCTGAAAGACTTTCCATCTTTCCTGGACCAAGGTCTCTGCAGACCAGATGGAGTTTGACGAGCAGCTCAACATGAGCTGGCACTGTGCACTTGCAGCATGGAAAGCCAACCGTATCCTGGGCTGCACCCAAAACAGCCTGGTCAGCAGGGCCAGGAAAGGGTTTTACCCCTTTACTCTGTTCTTGTGAGACAGCTCCTAGAGTACTGTGTAAAGTTCTGTGCCCCCAGCATAGGAAGGATGTAGAACTATTGGAGCAAGTGCAGAGGAGGGCCATGAAGTTGTTAAAAGCACTGGAGCACCTCCCTGATGAAGACAGGCTGAGAGAGTTGGGTCTGTTCAGCCTGGAGAGGAAAAGGTTGCACTGAGATCTCACAGGAACTTTCCAGTATCTGAAGGGGGCCCGTAGGGAAGCCAGAGAGGGGCCCTTCCTCAGGAACTGTAGTAACAGGACAAGGAGGAAAGGCTTCAAGCTGAAAGACAGTAGATAGGAAAAAGTCCTTTACTGTGAGGGTGGTGAGATACTGAAACATGTTGCCCAGGGAAGTTGTGGGTGCCCCATCCCAGGAGGTGCTTAACACCAGGTTTGTTGGTGGTTAGAGCAACCCGGTCTAGTGAAAGGTATCCCTGAAGGGGGGGCTAGAACTAGATGATGTTTAAGGTCCCTTCCAGCCCAAACCATTCTATGATCCAATCAAACAGCACATTCATGGAATCATAAAATTGTTTAGATTGGAAGAAGCCTTTAAGATCACTGAGTCCAACCACTAAACCATGTCTCTAAGTGACATATCTACATGTCTTTTAAATACCTTCAGGGATGGTACCTTAACCACTTCCCTGGGCAACATGGTCCAGTGCTTGATAAACTTTTTGGTGAAGAAATTTTTCTTATATTCAATCTAAACCTGTTCTAGTACAACTTGAGGCTACTTAATCTTGTTCTACTGCTTTGATACCTCAGAGATGAGATCAACTCCCACCTGCCTACAACCTCCTTTTAGGTAGTTGTAGAGAACAACAAGGTTCCCCCTGAGCCTCCTTTTTACTAGGTGGAACAACCCCATTTCTCTCAGCCACTCCTCGTAACATTTGTGCTCCAGATCCTTCACCAGCTCCGTTGCCTTTCAGAAAGGGAAAAAGCCTTCAGTCTCATTAGCATGACTGAAATATCACAAGGTACTGCTACTGTTGTTATTTATAAAGTAATAGATTAGGGATGCTTTTTATTTCCTTTCTGTTTGCTTTCCTGGTGTTACCTGGTGTACTCGTTTGTACTAGTCAAGGTTTCTTCGCAGTCAGGAAATTTTGAAACCTACTCCACTATATATGAACTTCTTACTGGTGACAGGTGAACCTCTGAGCTGTGGTTAAGCCATTGGAGAAGAAGAATGTGAGATGTCAGGAAAGGAGGTAAAGTGTCTTTCAGGGGCTTCTGTTCTGTAGGCATTCGGGGCAGCAAATGGGGCCCTGGGGACAAAGTCACTTCAGCTACACACAGACACACGCTGCCTCTGTCTTCTGCTGACAGGCACTCTTGAGGAGATGAAGAACCAGTGACTGAGCTAGAGAAAACACTGTACAAGATGTCTCTTATCTGCAGTCTGCCTTCCTGTGCCATGACAACAGACTGCCCCATAAATTGCTGTTACATGAACACACAGTTTCCAGATACTTCACAAACAACTGATTAGCAGAAGTCAGTACTTATAATTATCTTACAGAGGAGAAAGAGAAGTTAATTGAAAATCATCCAAGGTTACATTCATAGCAAGACATGATGAAGTTATCCAGGAGTTAATGTTAATGTTAAAGCCAGATTTCTTCCCCAGAGGCAAAAGCACTGCATCTCTCCTTTCAATGTAATTACATAAACACTGTCCATGGCACTAGATTTGTGTGAAAAGATCGTGCAGTGATATGCCTTACATGTGGAAACATCACTGTGGAAAGAGAAGGTATAAGAGTTGGGTTTTCCATGAGAAACTTGGTGAATTATTTTGGGCAAAACTTTTGAGGCAGATTGTGCCTCTTCTTACTCACTTCTTAAAACTAGGTAGAAGTTGTCTCTTTTTAAAAGTGCATTAAGCTTCTGGTGGAAAGAACTGGTATTGCAACTAAGAGTACTCCTTTCTCTTTCCCATCCATTTACAGTTCTTTGGAAATAGGTATCTGTGTTACAAGATGCAACAAAGTCTACAATTTTGAAAAGCTGCTCTTCTCATGGTAGAAGTAATGGGAATGTTAAGTTCTCCAGAGAAATAGTAAATTATCCTCCTGCATATGAATCAAAAAGGAAGAAGTGCTAGAAATAGAAATTTAATGGACAGACCCATCCAAAGTTAAAAGCAAGAAAGTACAGTAGAAAGTTTACCAGCTGCTGAAAGAGTCCAGAGACTGTGGAGGCCTCGTGTTGTGTCATACAATGGCATAGCAGGGTTCTCATGTTTCCTTCTCAGAACTCTGCTAATTTCTCATGAGCCAGCCACAGAGACAAGCCACTGGGCTTGTATTACCTGTAACAGGGGACCTCTGCCACCAAATGCCTATGCTAACATCTTTAGGAATCCTGGGGCATTCAGCAAAATGTTTTGTTTTTTTTTAAATGTGGACTTCAAATCTGGCTTGCTTATATTTCAAAGGATTTCCAGAACTTTGTATATCACTTTGTGTGCCCAGTTACATTTATGAGAAAAAAATCAGAAAATGATCCTTAGTTTTGTATGCCTTGGAATTCCTACCAGTGCCCCTTTGCATAAAGAAAAACTGCAGTCTTCACTGCAAATAAAGAATACTTCCTATGGAATATTGGACAGGCTTTGTCTCTAGGGTTGAAGGAAGGGTCAATAAAAAAAAATTATAAGAAAAGAAAAAAGTAACAATCCCAGATAAAGAAGAGAATCCCAGTTCTAATTATCCTGCTCTTCCTTTGATGTGGAAGGAAATAAGAATGCATAAAAACTTTTATGAGAATTAAAGTAAGCTAGAGATAAAGAGTTACCTGAGGATTTTCTGTTACGGCTCAAAGCCAAGGGGAGTTTGGATTCAGACCATGAGAAGAGGCCTCCAGTTGTATTTGCAGAAAGCAGTAGGGTCTGTTGATGGACATTTATGTTTCATGCCACAGGCAATATCTCTGAGAGAGTTGCTCCTTAGCACCTTTGCCACTTCTGTGTGTGTTCAAAATGAGTAAGAAACAGAATAACTGGTAACTTCTCTACTGTGCTGATAAAGCAAAATCTAGGATTGCTGTTAAGAACAAGATAAATAAATGAACTGAATGGCTAAAAATAGCAGAGGGGCCCAGCTTAGCTGACTCATGAGCTTGTAGATGAAATCTGATAGAGACAGGCACACAGCATTAAAATAGGATAAATGTTGACGGGCATTAAACACACAATCAAAAATGAATGGACTTTGAAATGGTCTGTGGGAGAAAAAAAACAAACCAGCCCAAGCCATTTATAATTAGTGCTCAAGCCACTTATAATTAGTGGTGTTGAAAATGCTGTTCCTCATCTGCTGTGTATCTGCCATGGGAAATCCCCATCCTGCACAGATGTACAGTGACTGCACTGGAAAGCTCTGGGAAACTGCCCAGATAGACCTGTTGCTGATGCAGCACACCTAAGTGTGCCTGTTTACCAAACAGACATACTTGGATTTTCTAAATGGCCTCTTCGTCTTCAGTTTGGTTTTGGTATGCTTACAAGTAACTGCCTGCACATTTAAATTTTGTCCATTACCAAAATGCATCCAGGTAGCTAAGCACTGTTTTGTGCCAACAAATCAGGCAGCTAAAGCCTGTGCTTTCCAGTCAGTGAAGGTAGAATGATACATGTACAACTGTTTTCACAGGTAAAATCACACTAGTCAACAAAATCTGGCTATGATTATTAAGTTATAATGTGCCATTCACAAGTTCTGGATAGAGCTATATGTTTTTTTCTATTTTGTCAGAAGTTTTATCCACTGGCAAGTATCAGCCCATGTGACAAAACTTGTTTGTAAGACTGTTCAGGTTTCATGAGACCACTTTAAGAAAGGCATTAGATGAAGCATTCAAAATATTTGTTCCTAGGTTTTCTGAAATGTAATGTTTTCATTTGGAAATAATGCATTTCATGTACATATTTTTCTAAAGTAAAGCATTTAATGAATTAGTAAATCAAGCATGCCTATTGGATTTATGTTACAGGACTGAATTAATTTAGTTACTACAATCAGCACTCAGCAATTAAAAATTTAACAGTAAGCTTCAAGGCATACACAAATGAGACTGACCTTGGCATTGCAGGTAGGCATCATTCTAGAGTAAAAATTTCCATCTTCTGCAGCACAAGAAATTCAGGCTAATTGCCAAGAGGAATTTTAGGCCCATGTTTCTTTCGCCCTGTTCTCTGTGTGTGCAGGAAGGCTTTTTAGTCCCAGCTTCAAGCGGCATGATGCCAGATCAGACAAGGTCTAGAGATTAGTCATAAGGAAGTAGTGGCACCTGTACCCTTTGGACGAAAACTAGAAGAAAGTCCAGCTTCCAAAGGATGTGTGTCCCTAATTGACCAAGTCCTGGAATTATAGTATGACTGTGGAACAAGTTCACTTCTTATTAGTCAATTGAGAACCTGCACAGCTCAGACCATCTTAACAGCAGAGTAGACTGACTGTTGTCTAAAAGGGCTGAACTTGGGTTAAAGCCTTTTCAGCAGCCAAAATGTTGATGAGGTCTGTCTTCCATGTGGATATGCTGATTCCAAACATGATGTGGACACAAGGATGTATAATTCCCTTCATAGAAGTGTATAAAAGATGACCAAGTGTCTCTCCTCTGCTTCATGAAACTTACTATATTCTGTATTCTTGAAAAGTGAGAGTAGTAAATAATTCTGAGGCTTCTGCACTTCAGATTTTATCTGAAGTGCTGAAAATGTCCCAAATGTATTGTGGGGAAGTGCCAGACAGGCAGATGCTCAGAAGTACACAGAATGTGTTCACCAAGTTTTATTTTCTCACAAAATGAGTCTCAAAATCTTGACTAATTCTGCACATTTTTTAAAACCAAAAGGCTTATAATGGTAACTTCATTTCAGCAAAGTGCTAGTAATAGTGAAGAGTGATCTAACAGACCTACACCTGGTTTCCTCTTTACTTAAAAGGTCTTGCTACATTTCTTAGCAACTAGGATGTAAGTGCATTGTAGATCTAAGTGCTCTAGGGTCACTAAGGCTACTAGACACACACACTGCCCAGCCATCAGGGGGACATCTTTGTCAGAGAAGCTAAAAAACATAAAATGTTTCTCCTGGACCAAGACCACTGTGAAAAATGAAAGTCCATGTGTACATACATATTTCTCAGTATTTCTTCTGACAAGAAAGTAACTCTATCCCAGCTGAAACCAGGACAGTGAGCATCTACACATTAGTGCTCAAAATACCCTTTCCCTATATACTGCAAGAAAGCGACTCCAGGAAGGAATTTCTACCACGTTTTCCAAGAGCTCACCTAACAAGCATTTGCTAGTAGGTTAACTATATCAAACACAAACAAAATTTTTGACTGATTTGTCTGATAGTATTTATTGTTACTGTTGTCTTTAAAGTGTTATATGTTAAAACTTTATAAAAGTGTCCAAGGGGTTTTTTTGGTTTTGGTTTTTTGGGGTTTTTTTTTTTTTGCTTAAGTAACCTGAAATGTGAAGAGGTTACTAATTGCAGAGATTAAGTGTACTGGACCATTAGCATATGGATTTATTATTTTAGGATGAATGGACAGTACTGGTTTTAATGAAAGAAATTAAATCGTTTAGTATACTAGGAGAGATGAAAGCTACATTGATAATTTGGGCTTTTGACAGATGCACTACTTCCATGTTGGGAGTGGTAAGGAACTGGGTAATGTTAGTATTTAAAAAAAAAAGAAATAACATGACTGGTGTCAGGAAAATATCAGGAAAGCATTATGAAAAATGAAGAAAAGCTTTCCAAGAATGCACACATAGAGACACAGGTTTTCCCATGAAAGACTGAATGAGACCAGTATCTTCCCGTGTGAGAAAGCCCTGCTTAAGAAATTATTTGGTTATTTCCTTGGGATCTGTTGAATGGACTAAATCAGCCATCACAGAGTGAGCCCTCTTGGAAATCAGTTTTTATGCATTATCTTTACCTCTGTTTTAGACCCAGATACAACCAGTTTTTTAAAGACTGTAACCTTAACGAAAAGTGTTCTTACATGTAGGACCATATGGAGGCAATTTTACTTGGACACATCCACCCCTTTATCCTAGCTCTTCCTAAATACTGGCAAGCTAAAACTGCTTCCATGCTAGGGAGCACAGAGCAGGTAGGAGGGACTCCCAGCTGCTTGGAAATGTGAAAACAATAGAACAGCACTCAAAAGGATCAAACCACGTAAATAAACCTCATGGTCGTAAGGTGGGGGGGGTCGGGGAGGGGGGTGGAAATATGTTTAGTGCAACCTTGCTATTGCTGCAATATTCAAGAAAAAAAGGGTGCACAAAGGGCAATAAAATTGTTACACTTTACCCAGGGTCCCCTGTTTTCTGTTACTGTGGAAACAATGTCAGTCACATTAATATGGGTGGAGCTTTGTATACACAGCCACAAATACCTGGAGAAATGCGTTCTTGTAAATGCTCCCCCTTTATGTTGTGTAAAATGTAAGGTGGCTGGAGAAAGCAAACATTTCATGTGTTAGAGCTATTAATCCTTTTCAATGAAATCAGCTCCTTAAAAGGCCTAGCCAAAACCTCCATCGCATTGTCTGTATGCAGCTGATGAAGATCAGCTTTATCCCCCAAAGAATGCAGGAGCCTAGGCAAGCAAAAAAATACAAAAACTCAACAAAAGCAGTGTTGATTTTCTTGAATTTGAGTTTCTAAGTTGCTAGGTGCAAATTGACTTTAAACACCTGAAGAATTTCACAGGTGCTCACAAAGCCAGCAGTGGCCTAACACCAAGCCTGTGTTTCCATGGATGCACCACTGAGGGCACTCCAGATGCAGAGATATTTACTTTCCTTGTGGGCATTGCAATTGCTTGGTGAGTGAAGCATAAATTACTTGCATGGATCAGGGAGAACACAAAACCTACCTTTCCACACAGTTTTTTGGCGATGAAAGGGATTAAGGAGTAAGTTTTGTCCTGCCATAGTCCCATCCTCTTTTATGCCTTGTTGATAAAACTGCTTATGAAAGTATGTGTGGAACTTCACCCATCAGTGCAATCCTTCAAGCTCTGCATTGAGGGCAGATTTCCTAGTCACATAAGTTCACTTAAAAAAGAGATAAGAGAAGATAAGGAGCAAAGAAAAGGGCAGCTCTCAGGAAAGAAAACCCAATTCCTCCACAGCACCTACAAAACTGAAAGGGTGCATCTTAGCTCACCCATACAGTCCCTGGAGCCTGGGTCCCAGGAAACTGTAGAATCAGAACCACTACCCATCCACCTCTCCTTTTTAATTTTTTCTTTCTTTCTCTTTTTCCCAGCCTTTATGCTTCATATTATTTGTCTGACAGTTACCTTGAGCTTGGCGCTGTGGTAGGCAAAGGTTATTGGAATTTAAATGCAAAGTTCAATGAATATAGAATTAAAAAATGCCTTGGAGACATTGCTGAAATGAGATGCCAAATCCCAGAATTTCTATCTTTATGAGGAAAATTTGAATACAAAACACCAAGGTTTATGGCTCTTGCACATATTAATTCATACCAATCCATGTTCTAAGAGGACTAAAGGGGCTATTTTTCATCTTGGGCTGAGACAGGAGCTCTTCCAGATTTACTGACTTGCTGTGAGAAATATGTTTTATCAGGCTGATAGATATCTTTAAAATGTAAATCAGAATGGTGAGCTTATCACAAGACTGTCGTTAGCAGCTTATAAAATTCTTGGTGTTGCAGTTAACAAGAGATTTTGTGAACAAGGTGAGCATATTGGTCAGCAAAAACAGACCCTAAACCTGATACTTTATTTTCTGTCTTACAAGAAAATTACCAGAAATGAAATCAAAACAATTTTTATTATACATCCATCTCCTTGGCAACTAGCAATTACCATGACTTTGTGGGATGATCTAGATTTTAAAGAATATCGTTATAATTGTGCAGGCTCAAGAATTGGAGTATTACTTGGAATCATCCCTGGAAGTGGTCAAGTCCAGGCCGGATGGGGCTCCGAGCAGCCTGATCTAGTGAAAGGTGTCCCTTGGCAGGTAGGTTGGAACTAGATGGTCTTCAAGGTCCCATCCAACCCAAACCATTCTATGATTCTATTAGTCTATGAATTCTTACCTCATCTTTTGCCCAAGTGCTTTGTCTGTCTGGAGAGAGAAAGGAAAATCATTTGTCCTATGGAAGTCCCAGATTTTCTCCCGAAGGAGTCCTGTCCATTTCTGTTGTCTCCAATGCCCTATAGGAAGTCCTTTGGGTTTATACCCTCTTTGTTGCATTGTGAACTGTTCACTTCAGGATTACACTGTAGAGAAACTCAGGGCTCGGGAGCTTGAAATAACAATGCTAGTAAATGATCACAAAGGCAAGAAATTTCCTCTGTAAACAAACAATATTTACATTAGTACTTTCAAGTGCATGCAATAGCTGGAATGATAGTGGCTGTTGCCAAATTGCCCTCTTGCTGGCAGAAGCACATGCTGCACTCTCTGTGACTGTCATGCACACGTGCAAGCACACACAGGCAGCTTTCGAGCCATCCACAGATGGTTTCCCCATCAGCGTTTGCTTTGCCATTTAGGCCTCCTGCCTCCCATCCTCCTCTTGGTGCTTCAGTCCCTATTTTATGTAATTAACTTCTGTTCCTCCCCCCCATTTTTACTTTTTTTCCCGTGAATGCTCTTTACTCTGACACTTAGAGTCAACCATCTCCCCAAAGCACTGTGATATTTACCAGCATCCGGAAAAAATGTGGTTAGAGAATTGAGGCACTTAAAGGAGACACGGCTGTTGTAAGTGTGCATTCACATTTTTGAATAGATATTCAGAGGGTGGGAATGTAGATGAGGGAGAAGCTATGAAAGGGCTTATTACTAATTAACTATATCTATTTCTCCCCCTTTTAAACTGCTTTTTGTTTATCATTTCAGCTGGTAGGGTAATACACTAAATTAAAGCTGCATAATACATTTATAATTAAGATTGAAAAAGCCAATTGCCTGTTACTAAACTACCAATTGATAATATTGTAAGGGATATTTATAGCTCTTTGGTATGTATGCCACAGATTTGCATCAATAACACACTTGCTTATCTCCAAACATTTTATTCAGTAGCCCTTTATTTACTATTGAAGGTAAGATTACTCTTCTCAAGCCATCCTTTCTAAAAGTGTCTTGCTTTCATCTTGTTTGTAAAGCTCAGCAAACACAGATGCTTCAGTCATTTCCTCTGCTATGAAATAGTAATAACAGTATATAATTACCATCATCACACCATGCAGAAAACCTTGCCATAAAGAACACACTCTGTATAGTTCAGCACTCATAGCATCTTGCATTTCTACAGCTCCTTCTTTCTGACTCATCTTGCATACCCTAGAGAGGCGATACCAAGCCACCTTACCCAGGGCATGAATTGAGAAGTTTTGGGCAGAGCCCCAAACATAGGCCCTTAGTTTTCATCCCTATCATGAGAAGGTAGAGCAAGACCTCTTTAAAGAGGTCTTAAAAATTGCTGAAGTGATAGTTTTTGTTTTGTGTTTGGTGTGTCGTACCGGGAATTTAGTAACTGGAAGCCAAAAAACTGCTAAGTGTATGAGCACTTGCATGTTGAGAAGGGATATGGCATGTACCAAACAGTGCTGTGAGTTTAGATGGTGATTGAGGGTTAAAGAGAGGCAAAATGGCCACGTTCAAAATGAGAGCCTGAATTGTGCCTGTATCTAGTGCCACAGGGGACGGTCTTGGAGACTTGGAGACACCATCCTAGCAAAAAAGCCTGGGAGAGCCCTTACAAAAAATATAGTTTTTTGTCTACCTGCCCCTTTCCTCAGAAGGAGAATGAGGGCTAGAAATGAATGATCTACCCATTCTTCAGCCCCGATGGATAGCAGGGTCTGGGAAAGGGAGACACAGAAAGAAAGCAAGTTTCCCTATATCCTGTGTGTGTGGGAAGAATGTCAGCAAACCTGTGTAAGTAAATATTACAAAACCTGAAGCACGGCTTCAACTTCTCCCAGCCACAATTGTCTCTCCAAGCCAGCCCAATCATGAGTTTTGTTTATCCTTCAAAGGCACATCCTTGCAGTTTAAGCTGGAAAAGTGTGTGAGAGATTGGAAAAAAGGGAGATAAGAGTGCAAGGAGGAATGAAAGCGTGCAAAGGAGGGCCATGAAGATGGGCAAGAGCTTCACTGTCACTACAACAGTAGGGGTTGCAGTGTGAGAGCATGTGGTTGTCACAAAGCTTGCCAGGGGCCTAAGGAAGCACAGCCTTCCCTTGGATCCCTTCTCTTTGGAGCTAGATGCTGTCACCCTTTCCATGGTTTGGCTGAGCAGAGGGTGAAACCAGGTAGCAATTACACAAGTGATTTCTGCTTCTAATGCTGTCTATCATTAATTTTATTATGAGTGAGCAAGTGACTTGCCCCAGAATTGGCCAGATAATTACATGGTCATTGTTAACCACATTACTGAAGGGTAAAAATGCAGTTATTTTTATCCATAAAGTCAGCTGCTTCAACCCTAAAACTAATTGCACATTATTATGCTGCAGAAACTAATTATTATAGATACTGATTCTAGCTTCTACTCCCAAAGAAGCAGACACTATTTCAAATGAAATCTTTCAGGATTTTTAATGAGCCTTACAATTTGTGGTAGAAGAAAAAGGAAGGAAGGAAGGAAGGAAGGAAGGAAGGAAGGATTTTATAATGTTTTAATAACACGTAACTGTCCCATCCTGGAGGGCTGATGCCTTTAGGTGTGACTCCTGAGAGGAGGCATCACAAAGTCTCTTTGGAGGTAGTTGTTAGGCAAAACATAAGAAGAAAGGTATCATAATTATATATCATAATTGCTGATGTTACTTTTCACTCTTTTCGTTTCTTTCAGGTACTGTTGCGTGATTTACAATGGAAAAATTGCTCTGCGGCATCCTGGTGTTTGGAATGGCTGTCACAGTCAACGCTTGTCCCAAATATTGTGTCTGTCAGAACCTGTCTGAGTCACTGGGGACTTTGTGTCCCTCCAAGGGTCTCCTGTTTGTACCGCTGGACATAGATCGAAGGACTGTTGAACTCCGTCTTGGGGGCAACTTTATTATCAATATCAGCCGACAAGATTTTGCCAATATGTCTGGACTTGTTGACCTCACTTTGTCCAGAAACACCATTAGTTACATACAGCCCT
Source organism: Chloropsis cyanopogon (assembly GCA_013400585.1). NCBI lineage: Eukaryota > Metazoa > Chordata > Aves > Passeriformes > Irenidae > Chloropsis > Chloropsis cyanopogon. The sequence continues at coordinate 22,910 of WEZZ01022154.1, read as the reverse complement.
ACTCTTTCACCGACCTGGAGAGCCTTCGGTCTTTACATCTGGACAGCAACAGGTTGCCTGAGATTGAAGAGGATACTTTAAGAGGTTTAATTAACCTTCAGCATTTGATTTTAAACAACAACCAGCTAAGCAGCATTTCTGATGATGCCTTTGAGGATTTTTTACTGACGTTGGAAGACTTAGACCTTTCCTACAATAACCTTCGAAGCATTCCCTGGGAATCTATAAGAAAGATGATAAACTTGCACCAGCTCAGTTTAGATCACAACCTAATAGATTACATAACAGAGGGGACATTTGCAGATCTTCAGAAATTGGCCAGATTGGATCTAACATCCAACAGACTTCAGAAGCTCCCCCCTGACCCTATATTTGCCAGATCACAAGTAATTCCATTGGTTGTTACCCCATTTTCGCCACCTCTGTCCCTCAGCTTTGGGGGAAATCCACTGCATTGCAACTGCGAGCTGTTGTGGTTACGGCGGCTTGACCGAGACGACGATATGGAAACTTGTGCTTCTCCTCCAAGTCTAAAGGGAAGGTACTTCTGGTACATACGGGAAGAGGAATTTGTCTGTGAGCCTCCTCTTATTACCCAACACACTCACAAGCTGCTGGTTTTGGAAGGGCAAACTGCCACGCTGAAGTGCAAAGCCATTGGGGATCCCACTCCCATCATTCACTGGGTGGCCCCCGATGACCGTCTCATCGGAAACTCCTCGAGGACAGCTGTCTACGACAATGGCACCTTGGATATACACATCACCACCTCCAAGGACTACGGAACTTTCACTTGCATAGCAGCCAATGCTGCAGGAGAGTCCACTGCAACAATTGAACTCTCAATTGTTCAGCTGCCCCATCTCAGCAATGGCACAGGCAAAGCAGCTCCACCGAAATCCAGGCTCTCGGACATCACCAGCTCCACCAAGTCCAATCGCGGTGAAACAAAAGGTCCACCAGAAAGGGCTGTCCTGGTGTCAGATGTGACCACTACCTCAGCTTTGGTCAAGTGGACAGTCAGCAAGTCGGCCCCTCGGGTAAAAATGTATCAGCTGCAGTATAACTGCTCGGATGATGAAGTCCTGATCTACAGGTAAATGCATTTTTGTTTGGTCCTCTGATGATGGCAGGGGGCAGAAATCAACATAAGTCTTTTACTCTTTGACATTTTACCGATTTGACTTTGAACTGAGATGGCAAGGTGACCAGTAGCATTAATGGTATCTGATAAATTTGCATTTTTTCTGTCAGTTTGCCTGTTGGTCTGTTCATCGCTTTTCTGTCCAAGTCACACATTGCAAATCTCTGTAGTACACATTTTCCAACAGCTGTTTTCAGTAAAATTTTCAATTTGAGAAAAATAGTACTGCAGTTGGTAGCCTCCTTAGTAGGCTTAACAAAGAAAGGAAAACTTGAAGACTAGAAGTCAGAAATTTCCCTTTCCACCTCCTGTAGGTGGGATTGAAACAGACTACTTAGAGAGGAAGCAACGTGGGAGGAAGTTTGTGCTGTCTACCCATAACACAAGCTCTAATTATTCTGTGATTCAAGATTTGGGGTTGCTAACAAGACATTTTTCACCTATATGAAAAAGCTTGTTTCTTATTTCACTAACATCTGTTTTACACAACCGTAATGGCCGAAAACTTTGGAGCACTTAGTTTTTTATACCATATTAAATGCAAGAAGAGATAGATATAATTTCAAAAGCAAACCCTGAATGTTCCTTATGATCCTCCAGTTCTACAACTCCTCTGACTTTTAATGATGTAAAGCAGGAATTTTTCTTGCAGTGAAGCAGCAATAAATTTTTAGGGACTAAAAATGTGTAGGAACAGTGCAGGAAAACAGTGCTAGGGTTTTTTCCTTGTGTATTGGAAGAATGATTGACATATTCAGGCTAGTGATGAATGCCTAGAAACCACCTTGTCCTTCCTTTTTATTGCAAAGTTTTCGTTGAACTGAACTGTATCTTTGGTTGTGTATGATCCACAAGCAGAAGTCAGAATCTCGTGGAAAAGTAGAACCAAACATATCAACTCTTATAGCTTTATAAGCATCCTGAAGCAGTGGAGAAAAATTGGACCTGGTAGAGATATAATGGGATTTGGGGTTTGAATCTAATTTGAGAATAAACTGCGGCCAAAATATAATCAAAGGCATTGATTTTCATGGTAGGTTTGGTGTTATTGCCTGATGGCTATTTTGTTCTTCTCCTGCTGCCTGCAGGGAGAGCCCAGGCACTCATCAAGTCATGGTACTTGGCCTCCAGATCCCACAACAAGCCTTGTTATTTTCTTCTTTACCACAGGGTGGTTTTCTTTAGCATGAGGAAGTCAAAAGGAGTGGTAGTAAACATTCATGTGACATTTTTCGCTCACTCTTCTCCTGCAATGAAATCTAATTTCAAAGCTTCTCCAGAAAAAAATGTTTAGTTGACATGGACAAAATTTTGTGCCAATACCTTTATCTGAGTCAGTTGTAGAACAGAAAGAATAAAGTGATGAATTTAGCTACTCCAAATTCATTCACTCATTGCCAAAAGCAGGAATATTGACCAGCAAGTCCAAAAACCATTTCTTAAAGGATATATATGCAAATACTGAATTAATCTGAGGAAATTCAGTTCTGTCCAACTCCATTCTTCAATTATAAAAATATCTTGAAATAAATCAATTAGAAAGTGAAAAATATTTATTTTGCCCTGGCTAATGTACAGTGGAACCAGTGTGTTAGCTTTGGGAATTGCAACTATGTGGAATTTGCAGAATGAAAGGATAAGATAAAGTTCAGTAATGACATGGTATTAGGAATAGAATGGAAGAAAACATGCTCATGCCATTTTTTTTCCCAAGGCAATGCTTTTGGCAAAAGCTCAGCAGTAATTAAGATCTTCAGCACAGTGTAAGGCTGAAAAACACTCTAAAAGATGTATAAGTCATATGTTCATTGTAAAATGAATTTGGCCCAGTGAACAGGAATATCCTTGCAACCAGAACAAGAAGTTTGCAGGGGTTGTCAGATGTTGGAAGTGGTTGGATGTGTCAATTTTCTAGGGAGGAGGATGGCCAGGGTAAAAACAAACCTGGCTGTTGGTAAAAGCACTGACATACAGCCTAGGAGCTGGATGGGTGAGAATTGGGTGCCACGGGCAGAAACAAAGAAAGATGCCATCTTGCCAGCCTGGTCTGGAAGAAAAAGTTGCTGTCAAGATTTTAGGCAACCCCTAAATTTTTGTCATGTCCCCACTTCCATCTCCCAGTAAGGTTTTGGCCCTTTGCTGCTTTATTTGCTTGTGGCTCAGTTTTTCAGAAGCTCAGTGAGGACGGTGTTATTTCAAAAAAATCTCCCATCAGGCCTTTTTTGAGAATTCACTGATGATGCATAGCTCTTTTCATTCACAGCTCTCAAAAGCCCTTCACCAAAGAAAACAATTTTTTTTTCTCTACATTTTGCACCAGGGAAAAATGAAGCATAGAAAGATGAAGTGATTGTCCAGCGTCTGAGAGTTAATCAATGGTACTCATAATATCAAAACCAGTCCTTACAACTTCCAGTCAGGGAACCACTCAGTCCCTTAGAGTTAATTAACTAAAGCTGTTTTGCTTTAATTGGTCAGATGCATATCACTGCAATGAGTGTGTGGAAAAACCTAAGGGAAAAGGATTTCTACAGTACTCTGCTCCATAAAATGCTGTGTATGTGCTAAATGGGACGTGATACTGCTTAGCTGCTGAAATGATGGGCACTTAATATACACTAAGACAGTCGGTATTCCAGGACTGAGACACATCAGCTGTGCTCAGCTTTTAGGAATCCTGCTTCACTGGCAAGAAATGTATGCACAAAAGACAGAAATCTGCTGCTCTCTCTGCTAAGAATTTTTTCATGAACATTGTACTCATTGTGAAAGAATGAAAGCAGAAGTTCTCCCCTCCCCATCAATGTCAGCATCTCTTCTGATCACTACCTAGGACACCAGTCCCATTTCCACTTCCATGCCAGCTATGATTTTCCACTTGCAGGATGGTGCAAAAGGGAACTACAATGGGGTGCAACGGCTCAATAAAAATTCAAGTTTTGGGAGATTCTGGCAAATGTTGTTTGCTGGGCCTCCTGTTTGCAGTGAGCTGAAATGGTACCAGAATCTGAAGTCTGGCTTTGGATATACCAATGCCATTTTAATGAAGATTAGCAGGAGGAGCTCGGTTTGTCTGCTTTCCCATCTGACATTCCATTGTATTTGCTATCTCAGGGCCTTTGCCCAAGCTCATAGCAGGTTTTTATCTCTTTCAATGCATTCAGGGTCCATGTTTCTGATTGCAATCTAATGAGTAGATCCTGAATCTGCATTCTGAAGGTTTTTCTGCAGCAGTCTTCCTATTCATTCATATTTTCTGTAATACCAACATCAGTGCAGAAAGAGTAACCAATGTCCAGTAGAGAAAGGGATGGAAGGAGACCAAGGTCTACAAAGAAATGTCTGTCCTTGGACTCAGGGTTAAAGGAGTGAACACTAGGAAACCCTCTGTCATGAAGATCTTACCTACTTCTCTCAGTCAGGACTCCCAAAGTGTTTTAGATGTGTAAAAGCATCAGGCTTAAGATCAGTGCAACATATGCACTGGTAAACTTAATTCATTTTGAGTAAGTAACTGAAATGAAATATAAATATTTAGAAAATAATATCTTTGAGCCTCCGTTTCCCATCTGTAACCTGGGTGACAGCACCACCTTGCTTCATGGGGATAAGCACATTAGAAAATATTGTGGAACCAGGAGCCCACATAAATAAATAGGGAGACTTGCTTTGAAGTCATTGTGTGGTCTGCAGCAACAGGGATAGTCATGAATGATTAAGATGGAGGATTACATAACTGCAACACTTGAATTCAAGTAAGGCATCTGGGGAGAGAGATTGTGTTTTTTTCATGCATAGAACACCCTACATGATGGGGGACTAAGTCTCAGTTTTGGCCAGCAGGCATTGGTGTAATATATACATTCACTACTTTTTCAAAAGCGAATAAATCTGCAAGTGTTTTGTAGAACTTCCCAGGTCATACTGAGCCTTCTGGCTGTGTTTTGAATTAAAGCAAAGATGCAGCCATTTAAAAATGTGCATCTGAATTGCGACACTGCCATTAGATTTATGAGAGATTTAGGTCTGTTTTATTTTGTGGTATTTCATAGTAAAAGTGATGAAAACAGCTGTACAAATTAAGAATTACTGTAGCGATATAGTCTCCCTAACTTATAAATTCAGCACTGGGGAAAAAATAAGTATTTTTTATGTTTCTGAAAGCTTATTTTTTAAATATATATTTTACATAGCAGGCAGTCTAAGCATTAAAATACGAACAAATGGCTCCACATCTCCAGTTTATTTAAACAATGGTGCCATGGATTTGATTACTTAAACAATATAATAATGATTTATATTTACACAGCTCCTTTTACTGCAAGTGCTTTACAGGGTGGCTGAACAGATATCCCCACTATCCTGTCAACTCTCAGTTAAATATTGGCTGCAGTTTAGCAATCTGCAGGTGATTGTTCAGCTCCTTTTCAGGAGCAAAAAATAGCTTTGGTATTTGCACTTACGGATACTTTAACCTAGGGAGGAAGTAATTAACGGAGCTTGAATTTCCCACGGCATGGTGGTATAAATATACCAAGCACTCTTCTAGTCACGTGCATGTCAATAAGAAAGTGCTTCATGACTGAGGTGCTGCAAACTTCAGGAATATCTAATTCACACAAGGAGGTTCTCTTAAACAGCAGTGCCACACTAAGCATCAGAGGATGTCATTGACTAATGCTTCTTGCAAGGAAAGCCTGTTGTGTGGAGATCTTCCAGCTAAAGACTGAAAATAGAGGAAGCCCTGTCCTGTTGCTGGTAGGGCAAATTGTCTCAACAGCCAGATGCTGTAGCAAAGTGTGTTTGTGTCATTGTCTCTCTGAGGAAAGTTAGAAATACAGAGTGCTGGTTAGCTTTGGAAAAGACAGAGGATTCATTTATTCTGAAAGACCTGAACATCAGTTCTTACTTGTGATTTGGTCACTGGGTTTGGACAAATAAAGACTTGCAGACAAACACCTGCCACACTTCCACCCAATTTTCAGTTCCACCATCTCCAGCCTTGCTGGGCACTGACCTGCTTCCATGGCTCACACCTGGAGCAAAATTCCTGACTCAGCCTCAGCAAATGAGCTGAACTATTCCAGTTCTATTGTGTGCAGGATACAAAGCTTGATTTGGCCAAAGCATTTCCATATTTAAACATTAAATAAAACAGTGACTGGGAGGGAGGACAGCACATGAAGACATTAATCAGCATATATTAATCTTTTATATTTGACGGGTAGAGAGTGCCAATTTATAAAAATAAAAACATGAAGTCATAGTCCAAAGGGAAGCAAAATTTATATAACCAGTGCAGAGGGAAGTTTGGCATGGACATTTGGCACTTCAGATCATTTGAGAGCGGTTTGCAGCAGGAGTCTGTATTGGCTTCTGGAGTACCCTCAGCAAGTACAAGCTTGCTGCAAGACAACAGTCATAATGAAGAAGCTGCTTTACAGATGCCTGTATTCTGGGACTGTGGGGTTTTATTTGTGTCTACTGAAAACATTTTCATCTAGTCTTCTATTTTTATTTCTATTTTCTTTCTTTTGCTGGGGGAAGTATAGGGACAGGATAGGGGGTTTTTTTGGTTGTTCTTTGCCCTGTTTTTTGTTTGTGCTTGGTTTTTTTCCCCCACCACTCCACCCTCCCTTGCAATATGAGAAATATTTAAAGAATAAAAAAGAAAATGTAATAAAAATGATAAAAATTGCATATACTACCAGAAAATCAGGTGGAAAATAGAAATATAAAATATTAAATAAATCTATTGAAAAATAATATATGCGAGAAAAGTAGATGTACATCTCAGTCATGTCCCTTAAGTCATCCTAGATTGTTGTGACAAACTATCATCCACCTGATGCTTGTAAAAATCACAGAAACTGATGAGGAATCCATTGGTCAGAGGAAGTCCAGTTCAGGATGAGCAGAGCCCAACCATGTGGATGCTGCCCAGACCATTTTCTTGTTTGACCACAGACACAGAAAGGCAAAATACTAAATGGCCCCTCTTCCCTAGGGGAGACATCCCCCTGACATTAGCATGTGGGATGTCTGGAAGGCCTCATGAGAAAGTGCTGGCACTACTGCAGTGCTGCAGAGCCCAGCAGAGCAGGGCAGGGCAGGACTGCACCTGCTGACAGCTTGGAGGCATTCCCATTTCCTTCAAAGTTTAACTCCTGCCAAATAACATTAATTGAGGCCTGTGGAGAAGTTGTATGTGACAGCTCTATGCCCAAGCTCAGCCTCAGGAGTTGAGTATAGAGGCAAATCACCTGATTCTCATCTCACCCCACATCTAGGGGTGTTGCACAAGGTGGAAAGGAAATCAGATCTCTTTAGACAGAGCTCTAGACATGAGATCTCAGGTTCATGATATCATTCTTAGAGCAGTCCTGTGTGTGGCCAGGAGTTGGACTTTGATGATCCTTGTGAGTCCCTTCCAACTCAGAATATTCTGTAATTCTGTGATTCAGCATAAGACAGCAGTACCCTGTTTTATCTCTGTTACCTGTTATTAATTCACCTCAATAAAGCTGAGCATTTTAACTTGTGGGGAATTCAGGATGAGCTAGTTCTTGCCCATAACATCTGCCACATGCCCTCTCTCAGATGCTTTGAACATAAGTGCCAATATCTGTCCCCCCCTCTTTTATTGCAATAAAAAGTTATACATCTGATGCCAAAATGAACTATTGAAATAAGATTTTTATTTAGCTTCAGGTGAGTCAACAATTTGATCTCTAAATGAAAATCTTTACCATATCCATAATTTGTATATGTAATGTACATTTAACCACCCAAGAGGCTCTACTTGATCTCTGCATTTTCACTTCAGTGCCTGCAGCAAGTTCCCAATACTCCTTTTCTCTCTGCTGCTCATCCATTGAATTCCAATTGGTGTCAGAGACCCTCTCTAATATCTTCCTTATTTTGGGTCACATCTACTGCTATCTGTGTCCTTTTAGGAGGAATGGAAAGGTATCAGCAAAGGTACCAGAGTGTGACAACTACTCCTAGTCTTTCTAGATCTGTAGCTGAGAACTTCCTCCCTCCCCTCACTTCATCCTTCATTTCAACTGGATCACCACCAATTCAGACTACTAAGAAATCTCCTTCAAGTGTATTGAACCAATAGTAAAAGTGATGGCTGAAAAATACCTGCCTGAAGGAGAGGATGATTTCCACAGGTGTTTTGCAATAGAGTTACAAATAAAAAAATGCTTGAAAGTATATTGTGCTTTAAAACACTACATTACTAAAATTTGCCTTGCCAGTTTGAGATCATTCTGCCTAACTGAGCTCCCACTTGCTCACGTGCAGGTTCCAGGCTGTAGGCAGGTAAAAGAGGGTGCCTTCACAGCTCCTACCTCCCCAGCTTTCTGACACCCCACCCCATACAGCTCCCATCTGAAGTCATTGGAAAGCCTTTTTTACCCATTTCAAAGCTGATGTGGTTTTGGATTCTTGGTAGGAGGGCCTTGGAAGAGAGCTCTTGCTCCTCCTGCAGTAAGCTCCTATTTCTCCTTGTCTTTCCAGTGCTGAACAGTTGAGCTCTGACTGTGAATATTGTTTTGAGGGTTGTGCAAGCAGTTATATTCACTTGGTTATGGAGGACTATTTTATCTATCAAATACATGAGACAGGACAAAGAGGATGACAGGGAAAGAATAAGTCAAAATTACAAACACAGCCAGAATATAGTGACATTATTCTGGCATAGCTGCAGATTTACCTACCTAATTGCTTGCTCTGAATTTCCTATTATACCCTTTCTCTTTCACACCAGGCTTTCTGCTCGTGGGCTCAGGCTATTTTCAGAAGAAAATCTACTTTTTGTGTACAGTGATGGAACTGATTAACCCTAACACATCATAGCAATGTTTGTTAAACAACCTATACACAGCTTGTTTTCCTAGAGAAATGACTTGAAAATATAGACTTGGAAAAGACACAGCACCAGGAAAAAAAAAAAAGAGAATACACTAGACTAAATAAATTACATTATAAAGTCTTGATTGACTTTAGCCCTTACAAGTCTGGTTATTTTTGGAGTTGCCTAAAAAAGGCAGGTTTTCTGAACACGACATTTGCACTCAGAGTAAGAAAAGCCTCTTTTCAGATGATACAGTGCAAGCTGAATGCAACACTTGCTTCTCATTTAAACCTGTTTAAATGGGGCTTCAATTGGGATGTCGATGGTGAGTAGTCTTTGTGTTAATGCTTTGGTTAGGGAAAGATGAAAGAAGAGGATTCAGACAAGCTGAGGAACTGAAAATTTGAGGCAGAAGCCAGGTTTATGCTCCGTGTAATTTTTTGAGGGCTGTACTTGCAGATTTTCAATGGTTTGTACCACAAGGAAGTAATTTATCTTTTCTTTGTTCTTAAAAGGGCACAGGAGAAATGTAGGTCAAATTTTGAGTAGTAAAGAAAGACTATATGAGGCAACGGATGTCTTTGAAAACAAGATATGGGTTATTTCATTGTCATACTACCCTTTCCCCCAAATGTGTCTTGTTTTGCAGTCTAATACAAGCACAGTGCAGACATGTACCCTGTAATCCATAATAATCTATAATAGGGCCTATCAAAAGGGTAATCCAGTCCTAACTGAGGATATCAGGCTAGTACTTTTATCTAAAGAAACCTTGAAACTATAATGCCATTGAGAATTGTATATGTTTAAAATGAAATGTTCTGATTTTCACAGCAGAGAAAAGCAGCCCAGCCAGCAGGCTGATCTGCCCTGTTGTCATAGCCTAACTGACCTCTCAGAGTCACAGCATGATCATACTAGGTCCTAGAACATTTGTCAAGAATCCAGTAAAGTGGCTCTGTCCAGAAAGGAAACAACAGGCTTTGGCCTTTGTCAGAGGGCGCCATAGAGTGGAAGCAAAATCATCTGTGTGCCGCAGCATCAGAGATGGAGGCACTTGTGCTGGGCAAGAAAGAGAGATGTGAGTCTGGCATCCTTGGATGAAAAAGAGTCCATCCCCTACATTGCTACAGCCATGCTTTAGGGTGGCTGAAAAATCCCTGGAGGCTGCAAGGTAAGGCTATGCCCTAAGCCTCTTTTGTTCAGCTGCTCCTGGTTTACAGATTAGTTTATTTGCAGAGATGAACAGTTTGAGACAGCCAGCACTAGGTGCGAATTCATGCTGTATTTGCCCATCTGTCGTCCCTCCCCTTCCTCTTCCATCACTTTGAATTTGTCTAAGTGTTGTAATATATTTATTGTCTCATAATTTACTTCATTTTGACTAGAAAACAAATAAAAGTACTATTTGCTCAACCCAGTACTTTTTTTTTTTTTTTAATTATCTGTTTATTTAATCGGCTTAGATAGTGGAACTAATTGGCTCTTATGTCGATATCCCAAACCGTGCTCTGAATTTTTCTCAGAGTGGGGATTGCACAGGCAGTAGCTGCCCAACAGACATATGGGCAGCTGACAGCATCAAGACACCCCACCAGCAGCTCTGTCGTCTGGCAGATTGCCTCAGAGAGTCAGGCTTGATGAATCAGTCCTTCTGCTGGCACTGGGAGGGTGGGGGACGCCTCTGCTCCAGAAGGCTGCTTCAGAATGAGAAACATGCACAGCCCCCATGCTCCTTGAACCACAGGCTTGGGACAGCTGGCAGGGTCCAAATGAACCTGAATCTGGCTAATTGGGGTGCATAGAGGCAGAGTTTCAGCTTGGTTACTCTGGGCTGAGGGTGTGTCACTAGCTCGATGCCTGCTCTTCTCTCTGCTGCAGTGTGGAGTTTCACAGCCTGGAAGTGCCATGGGGAGGAATTTAACAGTGCTGCCAAGGTTGGGCAGTGGGAGAGGGGAAGAGAAAAGAAATTGGCTTGGATATGTCCTGTGTCTCTCTGCCTCATCCCTTCTAGCCCTGAAAAAGGGCCAAATGTTCTTGTAAGCTGAACAGGCAACAAAGCCAAGAGGACCCCTGCTTCTCTCCTCTAGCCATGGGTCCTTGCAGCCTCCTCTGCTTGCTGTTTCAGTCAATGACATGGCAGCCCCTGAGCAGGCAGAAGAAGGAATAGCCACCAGGAGTCACCTTCAGAACCTGGCTCCTCCAGCCCAGGGCCTCATAGAGCCCAGGCTGGCTGCTGTCATAGGCTGCTGGCTGAAGAGAGGGGCAGGGACAGCTCTGTCTTCTCTGGGTGGTGTCAGACAAACCTCTTGCATTCTCAGTGGCACTAGAAGTGCTGCAATCTCTTTGCTAGGAAAAAACGGTGCAGAAATACATCTGTCTCTTGTACGATTTGCTTAGGGGTATGACCCCCATTGAGCACACAAGGCTATATGTATGGCTAGTAGTTTAAATTGTTTGTTGCTGTTTTTTTCTCTGGGGACACTAGCAACTTCTATGAGGTGAAGAACTCTTTGCAAGAGGAAAGATGCAATGAGCACTGGGAGCAGGATTCCCACTTGTGAAGGGTATTAACAAAAGCCTGAGGGACTGCAGCAGTCCCTTTTCAGGGCACAGTACTGCATCTTCGTACAACAGGTTGGTGTGGGGTGAACACCTTGTGCTATACAATCTCTGCCTAGTGAAACCATATGAGGTTTTAGTGTTTGGTTTTTTGGGAGATAAGGTTTTTTTTCTCACTAAAATATAGTATTGTTTTTTTGGTTCACCTTTTCTCTTTTTTTCCCTATTTGGGCTCTTTCATGGTGGATAATTTTATTGGCTGTGGTCTAATTACCTTATGCCAGAGCTGGAGTATTTTTCAGACTAAGTCCTTTTTGTCATTGTTCTTAAACAGCTTCCATTCCGACACAGCTCCTCACAGTTTGCTGGTCCCTGTACCTCCCCATTTAAGGGCGGGGTTAACGTGCTTGCCGAGATTCACGCCCGTTAGTTAGTGAAACCATGTATGTTAGTTAGTGAGACCACTTGGCTAAAACCTGTTTTCTATCCTCTTTATGTGATTTCAGTCCAGAAACTTTCTGTGGTTTTAAGGTAGCAAAGGGAGTCCAAGCTGTAGAAACTTACAGGTGTCCCTCCTACTTAAAATCCCTGAGGACATGATCTGAGTTTTCTTGGCTCCTGCCATTTTGGTCTTCTCTGCTTAACCCCAGTGAAGCTTGCTGATGACAGAGAGGCACAAACTCAAAAGTGCTGCAGGCTGTTTTTTAAATCAGGTCACATTTACTAGTTCCCAAACAAAAGATGTTATCATGAGGAAATTGTGAGACTAGTACCTCAGTTTAACCAAGGCAAAACATAATCTGGCACGTAATGGGACAGAACCACAATGTAATTGACTTTTCTTGACATCGAACAAGGAGCAGATTTAAAAACTGATTTAAAAAACCCAGATCTATGGTAATTGGTGTTGCAGTCATTGCAGCCATGTGCAACATCTGTCTAGCACACCCTCCAAACACCTGCCTCTGCAATGGCTATGAAGAAACAAGCCATGTATCAACTCAGTTTTATTTTCTAGCCCTGTTTAAAATGGAACAAACACTGGAATACCTCTCCCATGGGAAATTCCAATATTGCAACATCTGTTTCTGTAGACTGAAAATCCTCCATAACAGTTGTTTTGTTTGCTTATTGGAAAGAAAAAAAAGGCATTTCATATGGAAATGCAGAAGTGTTGCTATCAATCTCTTTGTGGATGTTACAGCTTTTGGAATGACAGTCCTATTTCCACTCTACATCATGTCCCTTGAGGAGTTACCCTCCTCCTGGATGTAAGGCTCCCTAAATTCATCACGTTCACTTTGCTCTCTCCCTGCCTCACCACAGAGCTCCTCCTTCCAGCCCATATTGTCCCTGTTTTCACCTCTTTCAGTGGCAAAGGAATGGTTGGAGTGTGCAGGGAGAGGAGGTAGAAGCTTGTGGATGAGTGGGAAAGGAGCAGAGGACATGATGGAGGGACAGAGCAAGGGCTGGGAGCAGAGCACCACTCACAGGGAGAGGAAGAATATTGTGGATCCCCAAAATATATGAAGCTATAGCTTTCATTTCCATTTTTCTTACAAGAGGCAAGAAAAAATGGATCTAGCAGAACCTCCTATTTTAATACTAAAATTATGCTTAATTTGAGATATCCAATCAACTTTACAGTCAAAGTGTACCATGGGTTTGCTAGCATCCAATGTTACTGCCTGTAGGAGCTTTGAACACGTGGTCCAGGAGACATCCAAGAAATGCAAAATACTTTACACAAGCTCCTTCAGGGGGGGATTGTTCGGCACAGGTAACGAGTCCATCTGCCAGGCACAAACCAAACAGCTCTGCCTCACACAGTCACAGCTGCAGGAGCTAAAAACCTCCAGCTGAAGTTCCCGTCCTGGGAGTCATCACATTTGTCAGCCTTTCCCTGACAGTAGCAATAGATACAGCACCTGTACCATCCCAACTGCACCCTCCCTGCGACAGGTGAAAGAAAAAGGCCATCTTGTATATTCTCACATGTTTTGCCCAATTTTGAGTGTGTGATGTTTTGCATTTTTTCTGGCAGTGACAGCACAGGTGACACGCATTGCTGTTTATCTGCAGTGCTGTCTCTTACACCTTGTTTTAATGACAGTTCAAAAAGGCAGAGAGCTTCACAACATTTAGCTAAAGGCAGAGGAATGAAGATGGAAGATAAAATCTGAAAAGGGTGACATGAACACATAGAAGGGTACATGAAGGCAGAGAGATCAATTTGGGGGGAAAAAAGTCTTCTTTATCTTTACTCTCCCTTTCCATTCTCAACTTTGCTTAATGTATTCCTTCTTTTCATTTTGTTACCTTCTGGATTTTTCTACAAATCAAGAGCTTAGTAGTGTCAAGTCACAACAGACCTCTTGTCAGGACTGGATCTTCTTTTCTCACTTGTGATTTAATTTATGACCAGACTGAAATTTCTTTGCTTTTATTTTCTATTCAGAATTATCAAGCTTGTGGTCTGTGAGACTTTTTGCTAACTAGTGAACTATGAGATCTATGACTGTTGACTTTTCTGTCATAGATTTTTTTCTTTAAAAATGTTTTTATCTGCTAGATAAATCATTTGAGCCTGTGTTTTATAATTTGACTGCCTGTTTATCCTTCTGCTGTTTCTTCTCACCCCACGATATTTAGATACCTCTTTTGATAACCAATCTTTTACTGAGCACAAATAGATGAATATATACTTAGGACACAGTTTCATGAGCCAATATAGGGTGCTCCTTATACATGTGTCTATCACAAACATGGTAACTGCAGTTGAGATAATCACAAGTGGAACAACCTCCAGTGAAGACTCGGAGATTAGAAATGCAATGCTGCTTCCAAGCATGGGTTAACATACACAGTTCCCAAAAAATCCACTATATTCTCTACTCCACCACAGAGGTAAAATGAGGTGCTTTCTTTTGCAGGCCAGGAATGGAAGCAGAACAGACTTTTCTGTGGGTTTCAGTCCTATTTTTCATCCTTAGAAACTATGGAAATTTAACTGCTGTTAGATCTGGATAAGCACCAAAACTTTGCAGAGACTGACTATTCAATGAAATATTCAAGCTTTTCTTAATAAGACTGCTGTTAATTTTAAATATCTATGGGTAGAACAACTCAGAAAATTGTAGATCTATTTCCCCCAGAATGAAAAGGGAAATTATGGAAGGCATAAGAAAAATATGTAGGAAATAATATTCTATTCCATTAATATTTTAAAGGTATTCACTGAAAAACAAGGTTTCTAAGTTCTGTTTTTTGAAAATGGATATCCAAACAGGCTAACTTTTTTCCTTGAACCTTTGAATACTCTTATTAAAAACAAAAGATGCAAACAAAACTACTTAATTTTAATTTTTTTAACAAACTGCAGCTTCTGAGAACTACAGGATACTTTTCTGTTCTGAATCCAGAAAAGCTCTGTTAAACTTCACAGCTGAAAATTACAGTGTGTAGCAGAGAGTTGGCATTTTGGCAATCTCACATGCCTTCTGTTGTGTTTACAAAAAAGTTGAGTGTAGTTGTCAGCCTACACAGACTGCCTGGCACCCCTGGAGAGGCTTCTGTACCCCCAGGTTCCAGTATTTAGTTCAGACCATGGCTGCAGAAGGCAGCTCAAGGAGGGTTGCCTTTCCTCCCCCAGCCAGCTCCCACACCCAGCTGGAGTGGGTGAGAGCCACTCTCACTTTTTGGGGGGGGCACATCTCACATGGATCCAAGAGCTGGACTCACAAGGGCTGGCCCCTCACCTTGCCAGGATAGGGGCAAGACTCTGTCTCTACACAGTGATTCAGAGCTCTGAGCAGCCAGGAAAGCTGAGCTTTTGTGGCTGAGCCATTTCTAGACAATCCATTAGCCTAAACATAGTCCAGCTCTCTTTGATGCAGGACTTTTTTTCTACAGAGCTACCAGAAATAAAAGCTTTTGGTGGCTAAAATTGGCAGCTATATCTCCAAGTGACTGATACACTACTCCCACAGGCAGCCCTTTTGGAAGCTGGTTCGTGATGTTATTATACTGCTGGTTTTGGGATAAACTTCAGAATGCACTTCTCAGCACAACTGCAAATGAAATGTCTGCCACAGACACAGACAGAGTGGACAATAAATTATTGCCTTTCTGACATTTTCTTTCTGCAAAGTGAACAACAATGAACAGAGTTTAGAAGTGACACTAATCAGTCTTAAACTACTTCTCTGGTACCTCCTGTCAGTGATCTGGTTTCCCCACTCTTGCGACGCATGCACATGTTAATCTGAAAATGATGCTCTGACTCGTGAAGACCCTCCTAGAGAGCTGGTGATTTTTGTTGGCTTGGAAGGATCAATGAGTTTATCTGTACCCGGGATGTTCCGTCATTCTCAAATTCTCAGGGGTTGGGAATGAGCTATGACCCTGAGGGAAGTGCAATGCAACTATTAATCTTTGGTAACAATGGGATATTCTCCATGGGCATCATGTGCCATTGTCAGTAGATCAGAGAACTGCTGCTGACCTTAAATAGAGAAAAGCAAAGGATAAAGGTCACCTTTGTTTCATTTACACAACAAAAGTTTTGAAAATGGCTTGTCATGAAAGCACTAAAGCTCTGCTGCACAAAACCCTTGGGCTTAACGATGCTGGCTTCCCTGACATGTGTGACAGTAGAATCACTTTAGAACTGAGTAGTACTGCAGAAACTAACATGCTAAGCTGAAAAAGTACTGGTTTTACATTCTTCTGTGCTCATGTGGTCCTGTGACCTTCAGAAAAAGCTGCTAAATCTTCGGGGACTTTTTCTATGTCACTTTTAATAGTGATAATAACACACAGAAGTACCTCACAGTCACAGACATGTTTCAAGTAGAAGTGACTGGATAGAAAAAAACAACCTGTCTTTGGACACTCTAGAACTGGCTTCAAATACCTTTTATGCATAAAATATCATGGTCTTCCTCTTTTAATGTTGTCTTTATATCCCCTTCATTTTCAACCAGTTATCCTAGGTATTTTCTCATAATTACACTCTTGATACTTGTCTCCATGTTTATCCTGGCTTTGGACAGGTTGTCTGTTACCACCTGGGCTTTCTGAAATTTGTCCTTCAATCGTTTTATAAAAATTATTTTGTAAAAAGCCATTACCTATTTAGCCAGTCATCTTGGCCAGTAACAGACCATCCATGACCCATGAGATTATTTTTTTCATATTCCAAATCTCCACAACACCTTGCCTCCTCTCCGCAAGATAGAAGTTCATACCATCCTCTGATTCTTCCAAAAGTAAATTTCAGAACTGTAATAATTCTCAACAGCTTTAAATAGACTATGTCTCCATCCTGCCTCAAAGTCTGTTCTTTGCTTGTTGTTTTTTCTTTGTATGCAGATGTGTAAACCACTCTATCTTTCTCAGGCTGAAGTGCGGACCTATACATTCAAAGTGGAAATGAGCTGTGACATATTGATGTTGTCCTATAAACCAGTAGACAGATGTAGAGTAAACAACTTTTCATCCCCTGAGAAATCCTTAAGTCCCCATGTCCAGTAAATCACAGTGCTGTGGATCACTGGAAGAATCCCTGGATAAAGTCCCCAGCCTGTGCTGCACTCTGCTGAACAGGAAGTCAGACTAGATGATCATGACATTTGGGAACCACCCCTTCCCACAAAGGCAAGAACATAAAAGCAGTCAACTGTCAATCAAAGTCTTCTGGTGAAGTCAGCAGGTTCAATAAAACTGAATATCTCTGTGTAAGCTGATGTACAATTGTATGCATTCAGGTTTCAATTGCCTTAACTTTTGTGAGTGAATACTCATTCCTTTGGCAGTCCCATCACAGCAGTCATATGGATCTTCTTAGGCGGTACCAGAAAAAGGTACTACATGGCCTCATCTTCCTTGAGAGCTAAGCAGAGCCTTTATAACTGGCATGGCAGGGGCTGTCAAGCTTTCAGTCAGTACTTGTCTCCAAGTTGCAGCCTTTCCTGAATGTTACTGAAAGTAAGGTTGGTGGAAACAACAGGTACTGACCATTTCAGAGACTGCTGGTTGTCTGCAAGTCTGGTAGGAAAGACCCTACCAAACTTTAAGCAGTGTCCACAGGTGCAGAAAGCAGATGGTGGGATCAAAGTCTTTCTCTACCCTTGTTTATTCTCTGGGTAAGCTATTAAGCTATGATCCACAAAGTGTCTCCTATCCTGTTCCACTGAAATCTCGTGAATTGATTTTATCTCAGCAAGATACAGCTAGCAAAAAGCACTTGTACCTGATTAAACGACGAGGATATTATGACACTTTACACTGGGCTGCATCCGAGATGGAAAAAGATGAAAATGTATACTTCTGTGTACTTCTTTCTTGCTTCACTGTAGGAATGTTCTTCACTAGCCAGTCCCTTGGATGGTTGCATCTAGGATATTTTGAGCACTGCAGACACAGCTCTCTGCCTTTCAGTCTGCCTTCTGTGCTGTGATTCATTATGGAAGAGGTCTGGTCTAGATGTTCTTTTGGTGTATTGCTGTCTGGGATGGTCAGTGGTCCCTGCAGCCATTCATCAGTGTCACCCTCTTTGCTTCTTTTCCTGCTGTTTTTGATGTCTGTGTGAAGGCCTCAAGCATTGCAAAGCCAGCAGGGCTGCAGGTGAGAGATTGCAAGAGCAGATTTCTTTTAAGAAATAATCACAGGCTCATTGCAGTGGTACAGATTAGGCCAGGTTTAGTGAGCACAAGCTCAGCCTTAAAACGATTGCTGGTCATCACTGAAGAAATTCTTAAGACACAGTGTGCTTGTAGCTGGGTAATTAGTCTCAGTACCAGAGGGCCCCTGTGGACATACCCATGATTCTACTTTGATTTAACCAAGACGAAAATGCCGATGCCTTTGCATTTTTTATGCATTTTCTTTTATGGTCATATTGACCCATATACTTAAAATGCACCTTTATCTGAGTCATCCTAAATCCATGGCAACATTTTCTTCTTCCCATCCTTAGAAGTGTACATTTCTGACATCAAACTTGCAATTTCTGCTTAGGTGAGGGGGCTTTCAGTTTTCCTTGCTAGGTCTACTTTTTTAATGACTTTGCAAACTTTTGTGTGGGCAACTACAGCAGCCAATTCTCTACCAAGCTTTAAATCTATTTTAGCCAAACCATTGGAGGAGCCATCTCCACCTGTATAGGATTGTCTAATGGGCAAAAATGGAGCCAGCTGTCCCTTCAACTCATGGTAGATGTCTCTTGAGTTATAGAAAGCATTTCCATTAGAGACTATTCAAGCTTGTTATCTTTGAATATTGGTTAAAGCTTTCTGAAATCCTCAAAGTATTTGCCTGACACTAGTGAATGTTCACAGAAAAATGACCCTTTGCTATCATCACATGGGTCACTCTGAAGATGTCCACAGCTTCTTGAGGGAGACAGACTTTGTCATCTGAGAAGATTGCTTTGGGATAAAATATTACGCTAACACCTTCTCTCTCAAACTGGGAGCAGCGTAGAAATTTGTAACTTCAAAAATCTGTCTCTTCATATGATTACGGGTTGCTCTCTCCAGAGACAAGAAAGTGTTCTATAATGTCACACTGAAATTACGAACACAGAAAGGAGGAAAACTTCTGTATGCTTGCTTTTGAACCTTATAAAACTTGTCCCTGAAAGTAGAGCAAATCCAAGCTTGCTGAGCAATATGTAAAAGGCCAGTTGTACTGGGAGTGGGCTTTCCTCTCTCGAGGAATCATGAGTGTGTTGGAAAGCAGTAGACAGAGAAATGCTGAACATGAGCAGTTTGAGAAAGAAAAAGAGAAGCTATCATCTCTTAAATTCTCCGTTGGGGATGGTGTGATAAGTGATGCATACAGATACACTCCTACAAGATAACCCTTTTTTTAGGCTCTACCATATGTTCAAGAGCAGCAGTCACATTTGTCTTCGTGCTGGAGGGAGGGTGGAGTGATTCATTTCATAGCAAGGTAAAAAAAACTGCACATAGCAGTGGCATCAGAGATATGACTATGAAAGTTCTGGGACACTTTAGAGAATAAACAGGCCAGTATTTGCCAACAAACCCAGAGTGCACATGAGGAAAAAAGGCCTGAGTGAAATCTGTGGCATGCTACCATATATTTACACTATGGAGTAAGAAATTATGCAGGTGTTCATAGAAACTTTTCTGTTCATTCACCTTTTCTATGGCACAAATGTTGCCAGCATGGTCATTAAAATCTACTCATTTTCTGAAACATGGTTATGAATTTTAGTCATGACAGAATAAATTCTTTTCCACTGCTGAAGTATTGAAACCAGTTAAGCATTCTTCAATATTTCATTGAAATTTAATCACTGTGAGTCAGAGTTTTATCTTCATTAGGCGCACAGTCACATGAATTTAGGATCAGACTCATTTTTGACTTGTA
>WEZZ01022150.1:2120-32363 GCA_013400585.1 Chloropsis cyanopogon | reverse complement strand
ACTTTATTGTTAAAGACATTTTCTGTCAAGGCAAGACAAAAGCAAACTCCAGATTTTTGTACAATGTCTTGCTGACAAAATATGCCTTCTTGTCCCATGTTAGCCAATGCATCAGTGTTATCTTACATAACTTTATTTATTAGTGTTACATAATTGATTTCTGTTTTTATTGATAGGATTCTCACAATTGAAAAGCCCACAGTTTTTAGAAACAGATTCAGTATCAACTATCTTTCCAGTTATAAACTACAAAAGTACCTGCTAATATGGCGTGTTCTTCAGTATCTTAATTTAATGACCTTATTTTAGTACATCAAGGTTCTGAAATGCCAAGACTGAAACAAAAATCGAGAGGCATATTTCTGTATGATATTCAATGCTAATTATTAGCTATGTCAAGAAGGTCTGGAGTTATAATAGTGAAGTCATTAGTCTGACTGTTTATAACCTATTATTGAACTGCAATGTAGCATTAAAGAGTCAACTACACACATTGGCTACTCAGGCAGAGACATTTATGACCAAACAGAAATTCTATATGCTGTGGTTTTCCTGACATTTTGCTCAGCTGTTCGCTACATATTGGAAACCATGAGTACTAAATTGTCTGCTAAATTCATTATAAAGTGTAATGAATTAGAGAAATATACTTTACCAAGAATTATATTTAACAGGGATGAGCCTATGTCCTAACAACAGTATTGGTGCGAAGAAGGAAAAGAATTTAGGAGTAGAGAACTTTCTACTGTGAAATGAAGTGACTAGAAACAAAAGAAAAAAATCTATACTTTTCCTTACCCTGGTTTTACTTTTATGGCTCAAATCAGAAATAAAGACAGATTAAATCTTAACATCTTTACAATGAAAATATTTTGAAACTTTATTAGAATTTCATCTTCCTATCTTTTTGAGCCATTTATCATCTAGTGCATTTTAGACAATGACAGTTCTATAGTGATCTCCTATTGACATGAAAAGAACTTTTCTCCAGTGTTATATCACTCAATCCATCTATTCTTATGTTTCTTTGTATTTGTTTACTAAAACACATGAATTTTAAGGCTCTTCAAAATAGTAAACATCTTTCTGAATCAGTTTATTCTGTTCTCATACACCTTAACTTTTCAGACATTATTTTATGTGAAAATTTTACCTGTCGTGAGTTACCACTGTAAATTGAGGATGAATTTTCCAACTAAGCAGACCTTTTTAGTATTGCAAAACACCAGTAACTTTAGTAGCCACATTTATTTGATGTCAAGCAAAAGGAAGAGGATTACAAGTTGGAATAATTAGTATGGGGAACTAATCTTCACGCTGAATTCTGGTGGAAATGAATGTGTGAGTTTTTTGAGAGAGACTTTTAATCACTCCTTTTATAAATAGTGAATCTCTTCACTTCCTCTGCTTAAAAACTTATTTTTTTTCTTTTCAGACATTTCCTTTCCTTTCAGACTTTAAACTGGTTCTTCTAGTCCTAGCAATGGACAGCTTAAACACACAAATAAAATCTAATGTCTTTGAAAAAACCCTGAATGGGAAAAGACAATTCCTTTTACAAAGCATGTGATACCCACTGTAATGTTGAGAGCAAAATTAAGTGTGTGCAATGGACCTCACCCCAGCCTAGTGCCAGTGAATGAACCAGCAATCCCTGAAGCAAAATTCATGACTTTCTAAAAACTTTAGTAAAGTGCTGTGATAATTGTATTTTTGAATTAGGCTTGTAAGGAATACATCAAAATTGTCTGAGCCTTAGAGCTCAGTAAATTGTTCAGCTCCATGATAAGACACTTGGGTAGAGGATGGGAAGGATATGATAGACCCTTGAGATCATAACAAATTGAGATCAGCGATGTTCAGACTGATGAGCAGCTCAGTGGTGGCTGCTTAGGTAGGCAGATATTCCATTGAGTTTTATTTTATTTTGTCTTAAAAAGGCAACACATATCTGATACCAGAAACTTGGCATCACCACTGATACTACATTGATCTATACAGGGTGAGAAATTAGCAGAAATGGTAAACCATGCCTTTAATGAGAAGGTATTGGAGCTTTTAGAAATGTATGTAAATTTTGAACTACCCAATTTTCAATCTACAAATACTTCTATATACAGGAATAATTACATCTGCCACTGTGCTAGAAGAATAGTTACTTTTTTTTCTTCAGTGCTATTTATCTCATTGTAATAAAACAGAACTTCCACCCTAACAGATCAACATTGATATCATATCACTGGTAATAGAAGGTACTTCTGAATCATATGGAAGATCAGTATAATCAAAAATCAATGATCTAAACTGAGGCTGGTTGTTCTATAATGTGGTTTATGTAATTTGATAATGCCAATCCTAATGGAGTTAAATATAATCCATCGAAATTTCAGGATGCAAGGGTCAATAGGGAGTGCAATGCTTCACTTCCCAGCAATTACCACTTATTACTGGGGCAGTGCTTTTGCTTTGCTGTTCTGCTTGCCTCAATAAATAATATTTGGAGACCCTGCAGCTGCAGTCAATAGAGTACAGTTTTATTGTCACAGCTTCATAGTCAGATCAATACCAACTCTTCTGAGACACGGGAGAGAACCACCACACGCCGCTCTAATGAAACCATGTGTTTTTATGATTCTGAAATTATACATTTTATTCATTGCTCATGCTTAATGTCACTGTTGCTTTTAATAGGCCCCTTTTGACTAAACTTTTATGTGCCCTTCCACATGACATTTATGTGTACAAAGAAAGGGAATTTGTGTTCTTAAAATGAGTTATAGTGAACCAAAATTGCAAACATTTCCTGATTTTTTTGTCATGTCGAGTTCAGTTACAACATATCCCTGCCTTGCTATTGCAGGGTTTGAGAATAAACTCGAAAATAATAAAAGTGTCTAAGTGGACCTCATGCTGCCATTTAAAATCCACTGAAGCACAATGTAAACTTCACTCAGGAGTGTGATTCTGCATTGGTTAAAAAACCTGATCATTTTAAAATATGTGCAAGATGTTATCTGCACCTTTATGAAAAATTACATGCTACAGATGACTCTGAAAACACTGGACTGTGCAACTCTAAAAGCTCAAAAGATTTAAAGGAAGAAAGAAGTTTTGTCAAAGGAACCTGGGCTCCATTCAGGAAGAACATTTAAGATGCAAGTTAAAGTCTCTTGTGTGAACACCAGTAGTGATGTGAATAAGCATTAGGTAGTAGCATCATTCCATGGAAACAAGTTACAATTATTTTTAAACTATTACTTGTATTTTTTTACATCTTATGCTAGTGATGATTTGTCACAGGATTATAGAAATAAGGTGATCAATCATTTCCAGTGGGTTAACATAGACTTCTTTCAATGAATGCTTTGGAAACACCAAAAGCTCAATTTTTGCTGCTGTTAAAAATCCCCAAAGATGTATAGACACTGAAAGTCTGTTCAATGATTTAAAGTCAGGTAAAAAAGGTGAGGAAGGATTTCAACATTTCTTTAAAACAGAGACCCTCTTTCCAACACCTTCAGGAGGGAGTTTTCCTTTGCAGTAGCGTAAATATTTATAACACTCTCCACCACCTGCACAATCATCCCCATAAACTGATATGCTCTCATAACTCCTGGTAATGAAACGTGTTTTACTCTATAAGCCTTTGGCAATGTGTCTGTGCAGCACAGACTTTATCAAAACAAGAGCACCAGCAAGCTCCAGCTACTGCTGTGGCACAGCCACTGGCTATTTTCAGGTGTTTTCTTTCCCAAACAGGCATCCCACGTGCACATATACATGTATACAAAACTAGAGGAAGCAGTGTTGCTGCTTTAGAAACAAAATCTTGGGATTCAGGTTTTGTTCCCGTTTTTTCCCCACTGATTTATTGTTAAACTTTTGGGAAGTTTATCTGAAGTTGCCACTTGAAAAACAGACTATTGATATTTTCACTGCTTTGAAATTAATAAATGAAAATTGGCACGTATGATGTAAATACTTTGTGATTAACATTTGTATTTGTATGTGTCCAGGCTCTTAATAAGTATTTTGGAGCAGAAAAGGTATAGTTACCTCATTTTAGAATAACAATGTTTGTTCTGTTTGGGACACCTAAGTTACCAAAGCAAAGTAACTTTACTACTTCAGCAACAATTTTTGGGCAGCTTCCAACTTTTAATGATTCTAGACCAATTACAAATTTGAATAATAATATCAAACTAGAAAAATTAAAATTAATAAATGTCTTAATTTAAAATCTCTCCAGAAGGTATAATTACTTAAAATCATGTCTGAGATCCAAAATTTTGTATATCGTGTATGAGCACTCTTTGTAGTTTTTTGGTCATTATCCAGACTCATATAGTTTCAAAACCTTATAAAGGAATAAGTAAGATAGAATTCCAGATTTGCAATAAAATTTTGGCAGAACAGACATTCACTTTTATGTTCAACTGTAAAAATCTTCTCATTGTATATGTATACATATAAAAAAGCAACTAGTTTTGCACACTGAGGACGTAATCTGGATAAAGACCATACAATAATAAAAAGTTGATCTCACCGAAGACAATAGAAGTCTTTTCCACTGATTACAATGGATATTGGATAGGGTCCTAAAGGAAAATAAAGGCATTTATCCAATGAAGCACTTAAAGATGACAATAGCCTCACTTAAATCTCATTGAAAACCTCTTAGTTTTGATTTCAGCGGGATTATTTGCAGGATGAGGAACGAGTCTGCATGAGCAGGGATAACAGAACAAGGCCTCTGGTGCCATATACCTGGAGCAGACCTTTGTGCCAAGGAATGCAGAGTCTGTTTCCTCTTCTTTGAGCAGCAGGGGCTGCCTGAGCCCGGCTGGAGCAGAGCTGGGGAGGAGCTGCCAAGCCAGGGGATGGGGTGAGTCTCACAGATCTCCACTGCCTTCCCAGGAGGGGATTGATCCCTGTGCTACGTTGTGTGCAGGGTGGGGCTGTTCCCAGCCTCCCACCACCCCATTAGTTCTGCTGCTGGACCTCTTGGACCATTCAGAAAGGTGTTTATTCCATGCCAAAGAGCACCCAGGAAATTTAAAGATGGGCCTTCTCCCATGAGTAAACCTGCAGACCATCTTTGTAACAATTCTCTGAGTCCATGATAGGGAAGTTTTGTATGATAGAACAAGTTGTATTTTAGCAAGATCGCACATGATGGCAGATGGGAGGATATTGTTTAGTCATGAATTTGAGAACAAGAAAACACAGCTTATCCCTACATAAAAATAGTCCATACTGTAAAATCTAAACGTAGGATACTATTGTAAATTTAAAATCATATTTTTTTAAAGAATACACCAAGTTATTCCTTAGTTATCAAGAGAAGTGCACACAGTATGTGTAGAGATTGAAACTATGCAGTATTTTCTCTTTAAATTGTCATATACAGGTATTGATTATTCAGTGAAAACAGAACAGCTAGAAAAGTTCTGCTTTGACAGTCCTTGTATCCTTGGCATACAAATCTTACAGGTGGAAGAAACATAAAATGAGGAGACTACATATTAATTGCTGAGAAGAGTCCAAGAGCAGAACAGACACATTTTTGTGTGATTTTTATAATGAATCACTTGATAAATGAGATGACTGTTGCGTATGGAAGTTGTACCAGTACTTTTTTCTAGTAGAAAAATTTTTAGGTGGAGAAATGCTCATGTATTTTATGATGAAATGTTATTGAAAATGGCTATGTCTTGGGAAATGAATGGGATCTTCTATTGTCACTGAACATATTGAAAGTCACTAAAGACTATGAGTTAACTCCTTATGGTTCTCATTTGGAATGTGTCAAAGCATCACTAGAACTAGATAATTCATTACAATCCAGTGCAGTTAAGCGCCTCATAAAGTTAATATTCAACACTTGTATTTACAGCACTTTCACTTAAGTAGATTTTTAGGCATGTTGTTTAATCCAAACTGGTGTTGACACAATTATTTCATTTTGCCTTGTGTCAGTGCGAGATAATAATATTTTTCTTTATTGAATTTTTCTCCAAAGTCAGAGCATTTAGTCATGTTACAGCACAAAAGAACAACAGAAAAACACACCATTCCCATGGGGGAGGACGTGACATGACATTTATGAAAGAACCAGAACTTTCAGGCGTTTTTCTTAGTCTTCCAAGAAATAATATCTCTATTCTGCTTTACGAAAAAGTGCAATATGGGACTGGGGCAGAATTCCTTTTTTTATAGTTATTCAATTTATGTTTTGCTATGCAAAGGACTTACAGATTTTCCATGCTTTCCATAGCACCAGAAAATAGGCTGCAGTTTTCCTCCTATTTACCAGTACAGTACATAGAAGACAGGAAAATGCAGTCACACCAGTAAATGTCTGTTATTTGCTACTGTCTTACCTTTCTTCCCCAAAATGAAAATATTTTGACAATAAAGTGATATCCAGCTTGCCTAGATTTTGGTTTAGTGATTCCTACCACAATCCACTTCATCATTTTCCCTGTAAAACTGTAAAAAACAAAAAACCCAAACCTTCCCTTTAAAAACAGGCAATGATTCTCATCTTTACTCTGTCTTTTTATGATGCAAACATTGAAGAAAAAAAAACTTAATATTTATAAAATGCTAGCATATTATTTAATTTAGATGAAAAGAGTGACTGTTATTGAAGTAATCATGGTGTAAAAATATGTGTGGGAATGTTTCTAGTAAGAAGAAATTCTTTTTTTGGCACTTTTGTTTTAAACTACTACAGTTTTTAATTTTATCAATTGGGCTAAAAAAAGATATCACTCCTTATAAATCCTATTATGAAGAAGGAATAGTAATAATGACAATAAAGTATCTTTTAAATGCTTCTATCTAGAATTGTGTAAAATTGTGATGTTTCAAAAGAAATAGAATTATAATATTATCTAAGGTCCAGTGCAATTAACTTGCTTGAAGTCACAGACAATTACATATGATTTGAGGGTGTGCAGTTACACTAGTTCTGGAATTAATTCACGCATTGGTTGTTTTACGTATACTTTGTGATTCTGTTCAGTGTCAGAAAATATATTGAAAACTCTTAACACCTTTTAAAACTCGATTCACTTCTGATGCAATAACAGAGATTAGTCCAATAAAGTAGAATGAAAATCTATTTGTGAACCTTTTTGCTGAAGTATATTAAAAAAAAAAAATCTCCTGTTATTTGAGCTTACCTTATAAAATGTTTACATGCCATTAAATAGTACTAACATCTCCTGTGTAAATTAAATGGGCTGTGATGTTCCCTATGTCTTAAAGAGCAGTAGTACTTGAGGCTATAAAAATACCTTCATGTAATAAATCAAATGCTCTGCTCCTAAAACTGGAATTATAAAAATAAAGGGACAAAATCCCAGCCTAATTAGCTTGTCTGTACAAGCATTGCTCTGCAAGCACTATAAACAAAAGTATGTTTAAACTACAGTAGTTCCGACCACTCAGCATATTTTAACAGCTAGTACCTGGTGCAGGAGGGAGAATTTACTTGTCAGAATAATTTTGAGAAATAATTTTAAAATGTGTGTGCTTGTTTGTTAAAGATTTTCCCATCTATGTAAATAAAAGGTAGTGGGTAACACGGTTTGACAGTACAGAAGTTTGGCACAGTGCTCTAAATTCAGAGGGGAGGCAGGGAGTTGAAGCAAGTTGATCCTTTTAATACTAACTTAAAATATTTGCTTTCATCCATTTACTGATGTGTATGTGAAAGGCAGCCTAACCTGGCATGAAGGCAGGTACAAATGTTAGGCTGAACTAGAAACCTTTTTTTTCTCAGCTTGCACGTTTCTGCATGCCACTATAGTTTCTATCTTTGTTACATTCCACTGAACCTTTTGCAAATAAAGTTTGCCAACACGACACTTAGCCAAACCTTTCTGTTTTCATTTAATTTCACTTTTGGAAGTATTTTTTGCTTCAGCTGTATAGAGAAGTAGTATCTTTATATAAACCTATTCTACAAAGAATAAAATGTATATTGTAGTGGCTGAGGGAGCTCACCTGAACCATTTTCAGCTAGAACTACTTTTCTGTCTGCTACAAAATTGTCATCTACAAAACTGAAATTTAGCTAAGAGCTAAAAGAAAGAATTATTTCAGTGAGAAATAGCTTCTTTATAGGGCTGCTTTTTTAACATTGAAACATAATTGGATATTAATTGAATCTATATGCAATAGGTACTATGAATATGACATGCCTTATGGTTTAGGTCTCACCTAGACTGATCCTTAAATGAGTATTTATTGACTATATCCCCACAAATTGTAGTATTTGGTTACAACGGTTCCCATGTGTGTCAGTAGTTGGTATAACAAAGCGCTGGGAGGCTGCAGACTGCACTGCTCTCCATTTCCTTGAAGATGAGCGCACAAGTGCTCCAAATATAAAGCCAGCTTGTATTAGCATCCAAGAAAAATAAACTTGAGCATGTA
The DNA here is from genome assembly GCA_013400585.1 of Chloropsis cyanopogon. NCBI lineage: Eukaryota > Metazoa > Chordata > Aves > Passeriformes > Irenidae > Chloropsis > Chloropsis cyanopogon. The sequence continues at coordinate 23,915 of WEZZ01022150.1, read as the reverse complement.
ACTCTTTAATGATACAAAAAGATTAAAGAGGTTGAAAGCAAATCTCCCCTCTGCCCCCCGGGGCTTTGTAGAATCTCTCCTTTTCTCCGTGCTGCTTTCCCACCCAGCAGCATCAGTGTCCTTGGGGGTTGTAAGGATCTCCGTGGGGACGCCCTGTGATCCACAGACACCTCATCCTTGTCCCTCCACCCCCTGGTGGCCTGGGAGGCCCATCCCAGGCTCACAGTCCCACTGTGGGGTGGCCTGTGCTGCTGGCACTGCCCAGGCACCTGTGTCCCCACACGCTGGTGGCACTGACCCCAAATGACCCAATCCTCCTTTTCATTGACTTCCCTCACAGGCCCCAAATAGTTTTGTCTTTCCACAGAGCCCACAGTAAATTACAGACAAACAGAACCAGACCAAATGTCCTGGGAGGTGCGTGGGGCTCTCTGCTGGCATTGCCAAGGCTGAGGCAGGGCTGTGCTGGCGGGCTGACCCCTCTGTGTTCTGGGGGTGGCCATGAGCCCCCTGGGCTGGGCTTGGTGCTTCCAGCAGGGCAGCCGAGCCAGCAGGGCACAGCTGGAGGCTGGGGGCACAGCTGGAGGTTGGGGAAGCCTTGGGAGGGTGATGCTTTGTGCTTTTTATGCTCTGTCCCTCTCGGGCAGCCCGTCCATGCAGTCCAGGTCCCAGCATTTTGTCGGGTACATAAACTTTGTGCCCTGCTGTTTATGCCCATGCCAAAAAGTGTGCTTTAAAAGAGAAAAGAAAAAGCAGGGTGACTGTCTTAATGGGCTTTTGGGGTCTGTGCTGACACGTTTTCACAAGCCAGTTACTGGTGCTTTTGTAGTGCCAGCCCAGTTACAAGTTCAAGTTAATTCTATGAAGCTCCCTTTCCAAAACAGGGTACAGGAACAGACAGGTGTGCTTTGCAGTTCTAAATTTAAAAGGCACTCTTAATGGACATGAATAAAGGAATTTATAACTATAAATTAATACTCGGGTAGCATGAAAAGTCTGAGGACTTAATACCTTTTACATGCGTAAAATGCTAATTTTACCAGCAGCAAGTACTAATTTACTTGTAAGAAAGCTGTGTTTATCTCTGCATATTGATGTTATTTGTCCAATAGGCTGCAGTGTGTGTACCCTGCTGCCCTAGCCCAGAGCTGTCTGTGAGCTGCAAGAGGCAGGAGAGGCTGCAGGGGTGTGCAGGCAGAAGCCAGCTAGGGGCAGGCAGAGAGAGGGGAAAAGGTTTGGCCTTTTGGCAGCTGATCAAATCTGGGTGAATTAATTGTGTCGTGACACTTTGACATATAATTTAATTGTATGTTTGCAAGTGAACAGGCAACTGCTGTAGTTACATTGTGAGTAGCGCTCTCAGTGTGGCACAGCTGTGAATTCACTGATATTTTCAAATAAATCTGAGAGGAATAATGTGCTTCTCTAAGATAATTAAGTTCCTTTTACCTTGGAAATCATTATATGAGAAAATAGATGGAGTCATGACTGTTGAGGTAACTTCAGAACTGCCCTCTTGTTGTCCTGCTTGGCCTGATGCATGTGTGTGTGATGGTAAGTACAGTTGGTGAAAGGCATTAATAAGTTTCACAAGTGAAATGTGTGTCTTGGATGACCTGAATAACAGAAACCAGAGGAAATAACATGTAGAAAAGCATGGAAAAGTGAAGAGGCCTTTGATCATGAGGGAGGTGGAGATGAGGAAGGGGCATAATGCTCTGTGTTATGAGTTGCAGCTGGGTATGTGAGAGCAGAGTGAGGTCTGTGGCAGCACACCTTAGCTTCTGTATGTTGATAGAGTTCTTGTATGCCTGACTACACAGTGGTGCTTGATAATTTTAATGACTTGTTACATGATGCTGCAAATGTGATTCTTGATTAACTTACGTGCCCCAGTGCTGAGTTGTAGTTACAGTCTTTCCTGTGCATTTTCCATTGGAGCAAAGCCGAGTATTTGGGTTGAATTATGGATGAAATGTTGCTAGCCGGTTCATTTCTAGTTCACTACAGGAAACCTGAGATGTCATCAAATGTGTATTTCTTAATAGGAAGCCACATATTATTTTCAGGCAAATTAAATTTTAATGCAACCAAAAAAACTTGATCTGTCCTTTATAGAAAATTGTACTATTGTATTGTTGGATGGGTTGTGGGAATGTGTATTGATGCATGGATCTCAATTATTTTAATTCCATGACACTATCAGGGGCAGGCCTATGACTATAATAATGCAATTCTCTTTAACACAGTCTGTAAAAATGCATTGATTTTATAGCTCCCCAAACTGATTACATTAATATCTGTGCATAATTAGTTTACACATTACTAAATTACTGACAGATTAAAAGTGAAATAGTGCAGTTCATACACGGCTGCATAACTGCCAGAAAGGAAATTAATATGGATTCAAATGGTCCTTGGAGACCTGCACTGAAATAGCAGAAATCTATAAAGACTGCTTGCGTTAGGAAATTTCCATCACCAACATGTTTGTGGTTGATGCTTTTCTAAGTCTGTTAATATGGGTAAAAATTTAGTACAGGAAATGATGTTTGAATGATGCTTTTACTGTTACCAGTTCAAGAATGTGTTTATTAAAAGTAAATTCCTGACTTAAATGGCAGTTACATCGCATGTGAATATGAATTTTTAAATACCTTTTTAAGTGTTCCTAATGAAGTGGTGGTAAAAGTAGCTACTTCCTAAGATGCGTTTGCAAATTATATTGTTTTTAGAAACTATAAAAATTTAGAACTTGCTCTTGGTGCTTCTCCCTCAGGCCAAACACAAACTAAGGGAGATAACCCTATATTAAAACTTGATCTGTTTATACAACCTCAAACTCCTCCAGATGATTTTCTGTTTTTAGAAGAGTTTTGACATAAAGTGTGCAGCCCAGCTTTATTCATCTACAGTCTACAGGCTTTTATTTTTTGGATATGTCTTGTTGAAAACTGGGTTACTTGGATGCCAGTTCAAGCTATCATGATGGAAAGAACTGTAAAAAGAATTGGTTGTGTTTCTTAGAGATTGGTTACAGTAGAAAGTTCTGTAAAGATTATTTTTTGCCTTTTTTTTTTTTTTTTTTTTTTTTTTTTTTTTTTTTTTTTTTCTACCTTTTTTACTNTTTTTTTTTTTTTTGTTCATTATCTCCTCAACCTCATTAGACCTGTGTGAAATATGACATTGTGAAAAAAAAAAAAAAGAAAAGAAGACATGAGGGACTGATGCAAGCACTACGTTTTGTTGTAGGCTTTGGTGAAGGCTGGGTGTGACCTCAGTGGAAGGGTAGCATTCATTAGTTGAACAGGATGGCAAGGGTGAATTGTTACGCAAAGAGCTGCAGCCAGATTTACTATCTACAACTGAACACAAGATGGAAATGCAGATGAATTTAGTCTCAGTTGTGTCTCTTGAGGCAAAATGCCCTCCAAGGTCAACCAGCATGATGTGCATAAGGATCTGGTTTCTTGGAAGTCTCAGTATTTATAGCTTCTATTGCCTTTAGCAGAAGCTGTGGAGGTTGGTGGCTGACAACTCTAAAGCCATATTAAAAAAGCAGAGAAAATCTGTTTTGAGGAGAGAAAGATTACTGCTGCTTCCCTGTCTTGTTCCTTCTTTAGTGTAGCATTTAGTTTACTATTTCTTACTGAGCCTCAAAAAAATGTAGATTTAATTGTTTATAGAAGATTTGCTAAATATGCCTCTTTTCAAGTGTTCCTGTAGTTTCTCAAGTGGGTTCATTTTTTTCTTTTCTAGAGAACTCTTTTTGGTTCTTTTGGAAACATTCTTTCTTTAAAATTAAACTTCTAGAATCACAGTATGGTTTGGGTTGGAGTGGGCCTCAAAGAACCCTTAGTTCCAACCCTCTGCTGTGGGCAGGGCCACCTTCCGCTACACCAGGTAGCTCAAAACCCTATCCAGCCTTGCCTTGAACACTTATAGGGATAAAGCAGCCACAGCTTGTCTGGGCAACTTGTGACAGTGCCTCACCACCCTCAGTGTGAAGAATTTTTTCCGTATAGCTAATCTAGATTGATATTTTTTCAGTTTGAAGCCATTAGCCCTTCTAAAATCCCTGTCGTGTAAGTCCCCTTCAGATACTGGAAGGTACTCTAAGGTTTCCCTGGAGCCTTCTTTCCTGAAGTCTCAACAACTGCAACTCTCTCAGCCTGTCTTCACAGGAGAGACCCTTCAGCTCTCTGGTCATCTTCAGGGACAAAGTTCAAATGATAGATGTTTAGAGGTACCAAGGTTTTGTTATGGATGTGTTACTTGCTTTTGCTTGAATGGTAACGAATATGTGTTAAATGTGGATGATGTTTTGGTTCATGATTTCACATGAAGTTGCCTAAGCGTTGGATTTTGGAGGAGATAGATTTCATGTTTAAGTTTGCAACAATTTTCACATTGTGATCCATTTCACTGAAGTAGTCATTGTAACTTGTTAGAACTGTATTTATGTTTATGTTTGCATGGTAAGTACTTCAAATTCAGCAGTCTTTGCTGGAATTAATCACATGTACACGCCAATTTACTTTCTGGATTTGGAATTAAGGTGGATCTGCATGAAACATGATGATTTTGTTTGTAAGCATTTTTTGGTAAACGTTTCCATCAGTTATAACTGGTGCAGTGGGATGCCATCTGGGAGGTCTGCCAGGTTTCTGCAGTTGGCAGACCTTTTGTGTGTGACTGTGGCACTGCTGCTTGTCTGGCTGAACCAGCAGGAAGTGCTTCACTTCTTGCCAGCTGCTGGTGCTCTAACTGTCACACTGGGCTTGGGGACAAAGCAGTGGCCAAAATTCCTGGGAGGAAGCAAGGACTGCATGTGGATATAAGGGACCAAACTTCATGGAGATTTGTTTTTAGTATTGGACATTGGGAAGCAGAATGAAGATGAGCTGTACTTTTGTTTGCTTGTTGTTCTTAAAAATTGTTTTCAGGAGTAGAAACTTCTGTTTTCATGGATAGGAAACTTCTGCAAGATAGAGCTGTTATTATATGCTGTATTAACAAATACTTATTGTGCACCAGGATTATTGGCACCAAGTCAGCCCTGTTTCAAGTGAAAAGAGGCAATGTTACAACTGCTGTACCTTCCTTGTTTTAGGCAGATTTTTGAAACAGCTGTAATGCTTAATATAGTCTAGATATAGTTTTAATTATATTGTCAAGTAACATTTAATGCATAAGGTATTTAACATGGCCAGCTATCTCACTTAGAACTATGTGGATCTTGAATGCTTTGTTTTGGCAATGAGTATACCTTGGTAGTGTTATTAAGAATTGACTACTCCTACTTTAGGTTCACATCCAATAAATCACTCTAATATTATCCTTGATATACTTTTCAAAGTTCCTTTGATTTTCAGTAATATGTGTCTCCTGGAATTTTTTTTTTTAATATCAAAGAGAAAAGTTTTGTTTACATGCATTTTGTGTCTTCATAGCAGGTGTAGTGAAATAGAAGGCAAGATTAGACTAATACAGTCTTATTTATTACTTTATCCATCTATGACTCAATTGGTCTTGAAGCAGTATCTTCTCTATTAAGATGAAGCTGCACAGAAAAAGCACTCATGCCCCCCCCCCAAAAAAAACCCAACAAAAAACAATTTTCCACTTTTTTTATTTATTATGAGCTTTACACTGCTAATGCAGAGTTAAGATTGTTTAGAAACTGGTCACAAAGACTGTTTCTGTTTAATGAGGTATGTGAGTGTTGGAAGAATTGTGAAACATTAGACTGCAGTTTCCATAGATGTTAATTTGACATTTTTACAGGAGTATTCTTTTTGCTTGTCTGTATCAAACGGATCTGTAATTAAGTAATTATTTTGTTTTAGAATTTCATTTGCTTCAGTACATTCTGGTTTTCATATGGTCTCTTGTAAAGCTCATATAAATGTTGCTGTGTTCAGATAGTTTGAGTATCATTGTTTTACCAGTTCTACTGGTTTCTTCACAAGTCTTACAACTTCTTGGGTTTTCCTCCTTGTATTAACTTCAGGAAACCTAAGATAATGAAAGCTGAGTTTCTTACAATAAGAGGGCAAATTAAATTGGCAGATCAGTGTTTGTTGCTAAAGTTGCAAAACTTTCCCAGGTGATACATGATTAATGTTGTCCTGAATGGCTCAGACTTTCAATTTTCTAAGTAGAATTATCTTGAAAAGTGTTCTGGCTGGCAATTAGATCATAGTGGAATAATCTTTCCCATAAGAGTATTTCCATAAATGCAAAAATAAATAAGCACTAGGGAGATTGCTCTGGCGTTGCACTATCCCCTCTTCCTGCCCCAGTTCACTCTGTGGGACCTATTTCAAAATTTCTTCTCTTGTATTATGTGTAAGGTGAACAGACCTGATCTTTTTCTTGCAAAAAACCATGATAAAAAAGATAGTGGTGTGCTTCTGTTTATTCCAATATTGTAATTGCATAGTCAGTTCTGTGTAAAACCATATTTACAACTGTTTGGTAAATGGATGAAGGAAGTTTTTAGCCTAAGTAACAAACTGCACAGACATAGCCCTCCATTAAGAGTTGCTTGTGTGAGCATATCAGATTTCCTGGAATGTAAACCACATTAAAGCAAATATATTTGAAATGCTGTAAATCTCATTAAAGCACTGAAATGAACCCAGGTATTTTTTTTATATTTTCTTCTACTTAGCAACATTTGTAGCAGTACATTCAAATGTATGGCTTCTTCCTGTGTATTTCTGCATGGTAAGGAGAAAGTCTGAATACTTGTTATTATAGTTTTTTTCTTGCAACAATATACTTAAAAGTTGTTGTGCCATTCAGACTCCTTCTCCTAATGATGCTGAATACACATCAATGTACAACATGAAAATGCAAAGTGTAATTTCAGAGACTCTAATTACATTTTGAATTCCAAGCACATTACAAAAATTATTTGAATGTTTTCAAGAAAGTCGAAAATCCTACAAGTGCTCCACTTCTACTAAATCCCTGCTCCTCTGAAACCACGAAAATGAATATTCAATTTTTTTCTATTTGAGTCCCTTGACATACTATTGATTCACTTTATTTTCCCAACAATTTCTGACAGATTTCCCAATGTGGATTACTTATGTGCTTTGATATTCATTTTGTGCCTGCCTTTGAAAAGCACATAAAATTAGAACTGCAGCAACCTGTTCACTGGAGCTACAAACCAGAGAGCACAACCCTTGGCATCACTGTGTTCACTACTCCTGGTGTGTGCAATGGACTTTCAGCATCCAACATACTGAGTTGAAGATGCAGGAATTAAAGAACCCATTGCCTTATGACAACATTTTTGAAAAAAATATAACATCTTAAAAAGCATGTTGTTTCCAGGTTCCTTCTCTGCATGGTGTATTTCAGTTCTGTTTAGTCAGGACACTTTATGCAGCCTTTGGGTAGAACTGGCCTTTGTCCATTGCTTGATGTTCCCTTTTTGGTAAGGGATTCCTTTCATGTGGAAGTAGGTCTTCTGCTAGATCACATGGAAAGGTGGATATAAATTCTGAAAATTCTTGAAGCTGGCCAGTTCTTGCCTTGATACCTATGCTGGTGGTGGGGGAGAAGGTTGACCTCAGGAATATGGTTTCCTTATAAATGTGTGTCTTGAAATTTCTGCTGGTGAAGAATATTTGTTTTCTCACAATAATGGCCTGGACAGGCTGCATGGTGTTTTCTGCTCTGGATTCAGATAAAATGGGTTTTTACCAGGAGAATTCAGACTTGTGTTTCTTGGAGTCCACCCTCCTCTTACCCAAGATCTCTGGAAGTAGATGGTGCAGCTAAAAACCATGAACAGTCAAATTTTCTGCCCTTCACGGGGACTAGTCAAATCCTCTACTTCCACAGTAACTGAGAGCACTTGAGGTATCTGTGTGGTTTTTTTATTATTTTTTTTCCTACCTGGTTGACTCCATAAACCTTTAGCAATTTTCTTAATCTGACACTAGCCTAGTATGGAGTATGATATTTTGCTTGATTGAACAGAGATGTGCAAGCAGTTGAGATAAAAATGAGATTTGAGAACTAAGAATTTCTACCTATATACTTTTTGAGTTATTTTAAATTTAGGTGCTTTTTACAGATTTGGGAGTATTTTTGAAAACACTGGAAAGATGCTCTGAAGGTGAGGAAAACTTCCTAAGTAAGCAAAGCAGTAAATCATGTAATTAATTTGCAGTATTTTAATAACTAAGATGACCCAGGTCCACTCTTCTGGGGATACACATTACAGGAACACCTTTTAAATGTAAACCAAAATTTAATACCTGCAGCAATGTACTAGTTAAACAATCAAACAGAAACAAGTTCCTCAAACAACAGAACCACAGTGTGAAGACAGTGTTTGTGTGAATAACAGACCACAATGATGTTAAACTGGTCTGTTTGATCCTGATTTTCAAAGCTTTTTAAAATTTATTCTNTCAGGAATATGGTTTCCTTATAAATGTGTGTCTTGAAATTTCTGCTGGTGAAGAATATTTGTTTTCTCACAATAATGGCCTGGACAGGCTGCATGGTGTTTTCTGCTCTGGATTCAGATAAAATGGGTTTTTACCAGGAGAATTCAGACTTGTGTTTCTTGGAGTCCACCCTCCTCTTACCCAAGATCTCTGGAAGTAGATGGTGCAGCTAAAAACCATGAACAGTCAAATTTTCCGCCCTTTGCGGGGACTAGTCAAATCCTCTACTTCCACAGTAACTGAGAGCACTTGAAATATCTGTGTGGATTTTTTTTTTTTTTTTTTTCCTACCTGGTTGACTCCATAAACCTTTAGCAATTTTCTTAATCTGACACTAGCCTAGTATGGAGTATGATATTTTGCTTGATTGAACAGATATGTGCAAGCAGTTGAGATAAAAACGAGATTTGAGAACTAAGAATTTCTACCTATATACTTTTTGAGTTATTTTAAATTTAGGTGTTTTTTACAGATTTGGGAGCATTTTTGAAAACACTGGAAAGATGCTCTGAAGGTGAGGAAAACTTCCTAAGTAAGCAAAGCAGTAAATCATGTAATTAATTTGCAGTATTTTAATAACTAAGATGACCCAGGTCCACTCTTCTGGGGATACACATTATAGGAAGACCTTTTAAATGTAAACCAAAATTTAATACCTGCAGCAATGTACTAGTTAAACAATCAAACAGAAACAAGTTCCTCAAACAACAGAACCACNTATGAAGGAGGTTCCAAACTGGATTAATTCACATTGCTGTCTTGGCAATACCTAAGCACCTAATGCTAATGTTATTACTGAGAATTCTACCTTGCATGGAACCTGTACGCCTAAGTTATGCCTAAGTAAAGTTCAGATCCGAGGTAGCTATAATGTAATATTTATATTTGTGATGTATTCTAAATCTAAAAAAGGAACAGTTTAGCAACAGACATTTAGCTTTTAATCTAAAAAATGCATTGTTATTAAATGGGAAAAGGGTAGAAAAATATGCAGGAATTCAAGGAGGGGAAGAAAATCAAGTGGGATTGATGTTTAATTTTGAAATTGGAATACCATCAAGAAAAATACTACAGTGAATAATTCCATTTCTTCAGTTTCTGGATCGGGCTAGTAAATTAAAATTTTTTTTTAAGTTTCCTAAGACCTAACAGTTGCATAGGAATGACCTCCTTGTTCTCTTTAAAATAAGACTTTTTTTCTGCTTCATGATGAGAATATTATATCTAGGCATCCCTGGAAGTCAATTTAGTTTTGTAGACATCTAGATGAACGTATAATGACCAATAGCAGCTGCTACTGTGGATTTAAAATTGCTGAGAACAGGTACAGAACTTCCAAGTTCACGGCTCACCAGTGTTTTCCGGGGTGGTCACACAGAAGTGACTTCGTGGAGCAGCTGTGTTGAGAGTGTGTGGGGGTGTCTGTGCATTTATTGCTAAAAACTTTTTGATTTTGTCATTCCAGTATAAATGTGGTGGAGAGCTAGAAATCTGAAAGATATTTCAGTTCTGTGAGACCTAGGAAAATAAATGATTAGAAGAGAAAGTTCTTGTTCCCCTAAGAGGGACAAGTATAATGTGACATTGGCCTTTATTAGAAGCCAGGGAAGCCACATGAGCTATCGACCTTGGGGCAAAACTCCACAGGAAAGGAGGATTTATTAGTTTTGCTCCTTCAGAATCTGCTCGGTTTGGTTTGGAAACACATTTCATTTACCTGAAGTAGAAACTCCCATTACTGTGGGAAAAGCACACAACCAGCACAGAAATTGACTGGCTAGATTAGAAACCTTGATACAAACAATGCTGTCAGACGTGCAGGCTCTTGTGGAAAAAGGCTGGACAACATATTTTCATTCTTTCATTCTCTCGCTTGTGTGTTGTCTCACAACTGTTTCTTCACAAACAAGCTGCAGTTTTGGAGAGTAAATTACTCATTGATATTGTCAGAAAGTAGTTTACTGTCTCAAATCCTCTGCTGGTAGCATTAGGTTATTTCTGAGAAAGTTTACCTAGGCCAACCTCCTGCTCTGAGCAAGAGTGACTTCCCAGTTGGACAAAGTTCCTAATGATTTATCTGTCTAAATTCAGTAAATCTCAGAAGCTGGAGATAACATAATCTCTCTGTGTCTGTTCTAATTATTAAATACCTATGTCTTCTAAGGCCTGCAAGATTTTCTGCAGAACTGCTACCTACTAAATTGACCTTAACCTGCATTACTGAATGAAACTGATATTCCAAAAGCGGTTCTTTTCTGTGAGCATTCTGTTGTTCCACTTTTCTGGCTTGATGAGATCCCTTTGAATATAAAGTTCTTCCATCCACAAGTAATTTGGCATCATCTGCAAACTGGAGGATTCGCAAGTTGCATTTCTGCTTGGTCATGTGAAATACCATTTGGATTTATTGTTTGTACATATGGAAAATTAGTCTGATTTGAAGTAAATATTACATCAGTCGCTAGGATCTACTGAGTTTCTATGGTGGGAAAAGCTTCTCTAGTAAAGGAGCCTGCTAAAGGCTTAAATTGTAATTGTGGTTTGTCCATAGAGTTCTGTTAATATCTGTATTCATGTAACCTGTAAAAATAATTTAGGGGAGATGGCACAAGTCTATCTCTCAATCATCTCCTTGTGGCCATTATTGACTGCAATTTAGTACTTGGATCTGCAGTTTGGTAAAGAGGGTATTTTGTATCTTCAAGGTTTTTGTATCTGCTAACACATAATCTGGAAAGTTTAGAATCTGAATCAGACTTATTTGCTACCTCTAAAACATTTGGCCTTTTATATCCCAAAAGACACATCTTCTGGCTCCATTTTTTCCCCTGAAGGCTTCTTTTCTTGTCCCTTGCTTATGCATGTCCTTAAAAAGAGGGAAAGTAGTCTTTTACGGGCATCAAACAATATTCTCTAGGATGCATGCTTTTGAGGTGAAGGTAGCAACAACAGACTCCAACATGTTGCAGGAGTGTATTTGGTCATATTCTACTTCTTTAGTTTATTTTAGGGAGAGGATTTGGGTTTAAACAGGCCAGACCTCAAAGAAGAGTTGAAATGTTCTTTTCAAGTATGACATTGCATATATATATTGAGAAAAATTAATATAAATTCAGCTCAGAGAAAAAATTATAAATTTGCTTTCTGTTGTTAACTCTCATGTACTGTTTGGGTGCTGTGACTTAAATCTGTTCAGGAAAATGCAACAGCACAGATGCTACATCAAACAAACCAAAACATTTTCCATTGTCCTTTCCACTTGTTGTTCTTCTACTTAGCAAATCTGAGAATTTAAAGATGTATTTTAGCCATCATTCAAAACTTCAGTTTTCTCCTTTCTTTTTCATGCTGTCTTTTACATTTTTAAAAATTCCTTGAGATGTGTATTATTTGCTAGTGTCCATTGCTACCTGCTGGCAAAAATCTACCTTCTTCTTTCTTATGTGCTCATGCAGGTCAGATTTAAATCATTAATTTAGAACAAGAGGGGTTTTTTTTGTGTTAACTCACCCAGTAGCACACTTGTGCCTTCACAGCAGAATATACTCAATATTTGAGAACAATTAGTACAAAAATTATTTTTGTGTGCTAATCTAAAAATAGAAAAAGATTTTAAACCATACTATTCTTTCTGTGTTTGTATCAATGTCTTTTTTTCTGGCATACCGTCAGAATTTTCTCTTAAGAAAATATTTTGAAAAGGCACCTGCTTAATGGCATTGGAGGCACTAACTCAAATGGAACTGTTAAGTCTCTTATTTTTATGAAATAGTGTTCTCAGAGCTCTGGCAGTAATGATCTTATATTAGGTGAAAGCTTAAAATAGGCAGGGAATGACTGCTTTAAGATACCATTCCATCAAATGGCTAAACATTGTAATACATTTATCCTAAAAATGTCATTAGAGTGCCTAATAAGATATTGTAGTTTATGCCTGCTTATGATTGTTTGCATAGATTTTGTCATGCTTGTAACATGCTTAAACAAGTGCTCATATATAACCTTTACAGAACTGTGGCAGTGGTTATACAAAAAATCAATATACTACCCTAGGATATTGAAAAATAGGATTTTCTGCTAGTTTCTACTAGATGCACACCATTAAGTAAGGCTCCCAGTACAACCTTTGTTACTTTGCTTGCCAGTTGTTTTCAATCTGTAATATATGCTCATAGAAGTTTGTGACAATTACTCTAGCTCCCTGTGTAAATTTCTTTTCCATTTTTAAGGGTGTAATTTTATTTTTCAGTTTGAGGGTGTTTGGTTTTGTGAGTGTGTGGGGCTTGGGGGTGGGAATGTTTTGTTTTGTTTGTTTAGGTTTTTTAAGAAGATAGGAATATAATGAATCCCATGACTTGATCCTTTCAGAATCCTTTTGTAGCAAATTTTGCTGGGTCTGCAGCCTGTAATGCAGCTCCTTCTGCAAACAGGCAAGGAAGGTGTCTGTAAACTCAAGGGCACAGAATAGAAATAACAGGGTAGCAACAGAGATCACAGTATTGATAATAAAGTAAAATATAGTGCAAACCAAGGTTAAGGTTCTGTTGGGTGAAGACAGGTCTAGTGGAAGGTGTCCCTGTCCACAGCAGGGTGTTTGGATAACTGACCCAAAGCATTCAGTGATTCTGTGTTCAAGGTAAAACAAATCCATCCTAGCCTCTAACTTCTGTGACCAGTGCTGAGTGCTTTGGAAACTGCGCTCAGTGCTGTAAAACCCACTGTGGTGGAACTACTTTTGGGCTTGGTATGCTAGATTTTATTTTTCGACACCATTTTATCAAATAACAGCACTGTGTATTGGCTCTAAGTTTGCATTTATATTGATTGTCTTAATTTTCATATACTAAATTTGTACATTCTCAAAACTTTCAAAGCTACAGGCACAATATATGTTATTGCTTGAGGTTGTTCTTGCAAATTCTTTAATTGGTTGCAGAAGTTAGTATTTATAGTACCGTGTTAGTGGAAAAATTGCATGTTACTACTTTGAAACAACAAAGATCTGTTTGTGTTTATTTGTCATAGACATTTACATTTGTAGTTGTCCATAAGCGAGTGATGATTCACAATCATTCTAAATCAGGATGTAGTGGCTTCAAATATTCAGTAGTCCGTGGGTAATCATTCTTGTACAATAATATGCTTGTAACAGAGTTTTGAATTGTTTTTGTCATCTCCAGTTTTAACTTTAGTTTCTTGTGGCCATGGGCAGTAGCTTGAAAATGTTTCTGTTGGAGGATGTTAATCTTTGATAAATTCCATGTTATGGATAAGTACTTCCACATTAGTTCAAAGCATATGTATCTCATTTCCATGCAATTAAATAATATTCAGTTCCTTAAAAGTGATACCTTGCTGAGGTTTTTTTCCTTTCATAACACATGTATCAGTTCTCAGTGAAGCTGTTAAATAACTGGGATTTTTTACTGATTTATTCTGGATAGTACTTAATTAAAATGCAGTTTGTGACAGGACTTGTTTTGGCTGCAACAGATTTTTTTTTTAAGTGCTCTGTTTGTTAGGGGCACTTGGCACAAATGTGGAAGAAATGTTTTCTGTCCCACAGAGACTATAAAACAAATGGCTAATCTAAATTCCCTCAAAATTTGTGAAAATGAATGTCTTTTCTGGTTAATTATTTAAAAGACAGCTTTCATGTTGTTTTCAAATGTTGAGATTTTTTTTTTAATTTTATGTCCTATTTTAAATTGATTGAAAGTGAAGTCTGTATCTCTACAACATAATGTCTTTATTAAACTCATGAGAAAATGTCCAGCTCTGTACTGTTATCTGTGATCCTAGAGGTTTCATCTGGGTTACTGGATTCTTGGCACATGGATATTTAATATATTTGGAAGTTGGTATGTGTGTAGGAGTGTCTACTTACAGCTTTAATCCAGTGTGTTTTGCATAGTTTATAACATCTGTAATACTAGGAATTAGGAAGAATTTAGTCATTTTGTTAGAATAAAATTTAAATGTTTGTAAATAAGGCTTGAAACATCTGTAAATCTCTTGGTACTGATGATTAGTTATTCTGTAGTTTTGTGATACACTGAATTTATTCCTTTACCAAGGCATGAAGGAATCAAAAGTTGTGCTAGATGTCGATATGCTAAAGATGCTGACAGGAGTTCATCTTTGGCTGTGCCAGGCAGGTAGTGTAGTGCAGCTTGAGATAACACTTTGGGTCCCTTTTTCTTATCTTTTTTTTTTTTCATTATTATTGTTGGGATATGTTTATTTGTTTCTTTGTTGTTGATTGTATTTAACAACTATTTTGTTAAAACTAGTGCAGCTTTCAGGTATCACATTGAAGAGATTACATATCACTACAGTGACAAATAAAATTATGCTTAGTGCGTACCATTTACCGAATGACTGAAATATAGCGACAGTTCTCTGATATAATTTGAAATGGAAGCATATTGTGGGATTGACAATACCAAATAAAACTTTATAAAAATACTTCTAAGATAGAGTATTCTAAACTAAAGGCATTTTTCGTTTTTGAGGTTCTGGCAGACGGTGTTGCTGCCAAAGAAATCTGATCAGCCTGTTCAAAACTTTTTCTTATCTATTACTTTGATGTTTTCCTATGTACAGCAGTGCCAACCAAGATTATTTTTTGTCTCCATACCTTTTGCTGTGTGGTGTAGGCACACCAGATGTGCTGTGCTTTGGATTTGCAGATCTCAGGAGGCTCTTGTGCTGACTTCAAGGGGAGGGCATGCTGGTTTGATTCCTGGTTTACTATTGGGAAAGCAGACTGCTCTGAACTTATTTTTTTAACCTCAAATGTTGCAGTAGCTTAAATATAAAGTAAGGTGTATACTAATTGGAGTTACTTGTAGATGTAACAAAGGCATTTGACTGTGATTTTTTGGGGGGAAGAAAGAGAGGGATTCTTCTGACTTGATTTTTGCCCTGAAGATGTGAGCTAGCTTTAGGTGAAATTGATAAGAGTCTGCTTCTTTCACCAGGCACCAAACTGAGTTCTGACCACACTCGGCTCGGACAGCTCAGAAATAGGATTTCCAAAGTAGCCTGTCCTGTTATTCTGCAATTTGAGTTCTCCTAACACTGCCTACCTGTTGCTGGCTGGTGTTGCCCAGAGCGCTGTGCCTGCTCCCTGAGCAGGGCAGCTGTTTATCATCAAGCTGTCACAGAGCCCGCTGTGGCCAGGACCCCACAGTGGGTACTGAACGTGTGACATTTTTGGTATGCACATGTACCAGCTAAGGCCTCTACACACCTCATGAAACAGGCATCAAGTAAACAAATTAATTTACAGGGAGCAGCCAGAGGTGTGAGCATGATCTGGGTTTCCCATCTATAGAATTCTGCCCCCATGGTTTAAATGGTGTCACCGGGGAAGGACTGTCAGACACAGCCTGTACCCTCACAGTGTGAGGGTGTGCTTACACAAACAGCTCTGCTAAGGCTGCACAGCTTGTCCTTAAGTTTTAAATCCATGGCCACTGCTTATAGGTAAACTGAATTAAAAAAGCTGTCATTTCAGGGGCCTGGATGATCCCATTTTGGGGTGAAAAGGATTTTTTTTTGTGTTGATATAGCAAACAATTGCGGTTAAAGTGAGATTGGTGGTAGTTTCCTTTTAAGTACCAACAGAAGTTTAAAACAATAAACTTTCTCACCAGTCATTTCTCAGAAAGTATTCCTAAGGCCATTTTATATTTCACATTTGTAATGATAACATTCCAAATATCACTTTTCATCAGCTTGCATGTCTGAAGCCCTAATGAAAGAAAAATACACTCTTCATCAGTTACAGTTATACAATTTTTAATGTCTTTATTTATTATAACCCAAAATAAAATAACTGTTTCTGTATTTAGCATTTATTAAGTAAGGATTGATCTAGGATAGAAACTGTTATGACATTCTTGCTTAAGAAAAAAATTCTTCCTCTATCTAACAACCACCTAAATTTCCTCCCAAAAGAGAAGGTATCTGGACTGAAGAAGGAAATCGTGTCCATGGAGTAGTTTAAAATGAGCACTTTCCTGGACTGGGACAAAGGAAATTCAGCAATCTTTTTCTTTTTTTTTTTTTTCTGCCAGAAATCTGCTCAGATTTCATCTCTGAAATGATGTATGATTTTCAGATGTCTTTACGTACACATCTGACTCCATGTGTCTCTCTCTTACTCTCTTTCAGCCTGTACCGTGCAGAATTCTCCGGATCCCTGGCACTGAGGTGAGTGGCACGGCGTCTTCCCAGCTCTGCTCGCCCGAGGAGCCGGACTGCTCAAACCAGCAGATGGTGCTGCGCAGCATCTTATGGCTCCCGGATCAAATGGAGTCATTTTCGAAGCAGAAAACTACTTAAAAGTTTCTAGTGCAATTCCTGAGCTGAAACAAATGTTTGTGGAATTAAGTAGTGATTTCCTTTAAGTCTGGGGGACTATTTTAGTGGGTATGTTTTCAGTCATTAGATGTTAACATATGCCATATATTGTTTTGTTTTTTTCCTGATGGAATCAGGGGTACCCAAACACACTTAAAACAACTGTAACTGCTCATGTCACTTAGTAAAGATTTGAATTTTCTGACAGAATAACTAATAAAACTTTAATATTAAGAGCTAAAATATTTTAGAAGAGAAAAATTCTGGAAACTGTAAGTAAAAACAGCAGCTAGCATTTTATTTATGGATTACAGATGAGGGAAAGTTTGGGGTTTTTTCCTTTCAACAACAACCCTTGCTGTGTGAATAGAATAAACCAGTTGAAACATTCAATTATATACTGCATACTGAGGGGCTAAAAGCATAAAGTAAGGTAATGCAACCTTGATGTATCTTTTAGATTGAAAACTATTTGTAACAAATGAAATTGTCTTGTATTTAGCTTCGAATTGCAGTGTAGATGTGCCTTGCTGTAAGATTCAGTTACTTAACAAAAGGGTTAAGTGGAAATTCTGATGCAAGAATCGAATATGGAACACTTGAATAGTAAATAAGATTGTTCCAAGGTTTCAATTTGTTGTATTAGTCAGTGACAAGTACAACATTTTTAATGCATGCCATAAGATTAGTCTACCCAAAGTAAACAAGCAGTAGTCTGTGTGCATCTCCAGCAATTGGTTCGGGTTATATGTATGCAGCTTTGTTTCTGATAATGGATTCAAGTTCAACATAAATAAAAACAGTGTACATTAAGGAGGATAAATATCTAATTGCCATAATCTGCATCTAGAATTGAATGGATGTAAACATGCTAGCCACAGGAGACAATTCCTCAGAACAGAAAGTAGATAGTTGGATGATTATTAGCAAAATAGCTGTACTTTTGTCTGTTAAGCCTTTCCTCTTTAAAGATGGAAACAATAATTTTTGAAACACCTTTTAAAAATCATAACATTTGAACCTTTTAAATGTGAGATGAAATTATATTATGTGGTTTATATACATTTTCTGGCACTGCAGTAAAATGCATCCTTTGTAGGTTGAAAGATTGTTAGACTGCTAAAAGTTTTGATATAATTTAAAATAGCTTTTTACGCAGAACTCAATGTAAACTCAGAAATTATATTTCTTTTTATCTCAGCACTTAAAAGAATGAAGTAATATTTTTTGTCAGTATGCATGAACGAGATACAAATAGTACTTTATGTTTTTTTGGTTATAAGTGTTGTTTTGAAATGTACTGTAGTTGTTTAGTTTGAAAAAGAATGCAGAGCGTTTGCTTTCAGAATGCACAGTATAGGCCCAGCAGAATTGTGTTTCTAACAAGCATCCTGGTTATTTAAACTTGCATCTAACAGAATTCAAAACTATTAATGCTGGGGTGAGAAGTTTGAGATGAATATCTTGGCTTAGAAAACTACTGGGAAAATGTGACTGATTTGAATTACACATATTGCTTTCCCAAGAGCCAGGGTTTGTTATTTTTGACAACTGGACAATATCCTTAAGGAGCTGCATTCACCTGTTTACTTACTAAAAAAAAAAAAAAAACCAAAACCACCCTATTCAACAGAATTTTTCCCCTATTTTTCTGAATGTTTGTTTATGCTTAAGTATATTTGGCTTTTGAGAAATGTAATTAAATATTTTTCTACCTTCTAAATATCTAGTAATCTCAGATTTACATTGAACATATAGGACATTGAAACTAAATGCCTTGTGCATTAAAAAAGATAAATGGGATAAGAAAAATGTAATAAATAAATTACAAAAGGTGAGGCTGAATTTGAAAACACAGTTAACCACTGTGACAATGTTCAGAGTTAGTACCTTCATGTCAGGGCTTTAATTGTCTCTTATGAAGCTGATTAATTTTTTTTAAAGAAAATCTGTTATATAAACAGACACTTCAGAATTTGAAGCCTCTTTGAAGTTACTCTAAAATTGTGATATTTTTCACAAGTTTTAACAGTTTCAAAACTTATAAAAGAACATGCTGACAACTATTTGTAGCTAAATTACTTTTGTCAGCTATATTTTTGTATAATTTCTGTATAATTAATAATTTTTAAAAATTAACAGTAGGTTTGCAATATTTTTACTCTGAAATTAATGGGTGAAAAATTGTAGTTAGGAGCTCAGAATCAGCATCATGTCTTCAAGATTGTAGTAATTTTGATCAAAATGTAGTAATACAGAGCAAAATGTATTTCCAGTATACTAATATGGGCCTGCTATCACTGAGCTGTGAAAATGTACTTACTCCCCACAAAAAATTAAAATTGTCTATAGTGAGTGTTAGATCTTGTAAAAATTCCATTACATTTGTAAATAAGAGATACATTTCTAATGTTTATTTTAGGGGAAAGTAAGCTATTTTTTCCTTACATAAGGCAAACTTTTTAGTATGATGTTTGAAACATTAAATCTTTAGGAATATGTATCATTTGCTTGTGAATGTAAATTATTAATTTTGTGAGTCCACTCTAGTTTCTTCAGGTATTTCTATTTAATATCCTGGAAATAGATATTGAAATGACTAAATTGCTTGTCCTTGAACTCGTTGCATTACTACACTTCATCTCACTTCATCATTTAATTTGTATGGTTTCCAAATCTATGTGATTATCATCTATTAGTACCCTTGGTGACAGAGGGCAGGACACTGTTGTATCAGAGTTAATAAAGCAGAAACACAAGCCTAATTACTATGGGAGGTAAGCCATACTGGCAAGATTTACCTTTCACATAATGCCTATATGTGGTTAATATTTACAAATAAAGATGGATAAATAGGCATCTTTGTCTGCATGTTTCTGTCCCATGTTGACATAATTCATTTTTGTATTACAATTTTTGATACATTCTCCTTTTTTTTTCCTTCTCCTTTATATCCCTGAATATATTACTGTAATCGTTCTCAGATGCTTTATGTTCAATTTTGAAAACTTAGCTAGACATGGAAGCTTTCATCTGAGTTAAATGATTATGCAAATATAGTGTAGATGCTCTCAGGCATTGCTTCTACCTCTGCAAATTTATATTAACAAGTGCATATTGTATATATTAGTTTCAGATTTATTCAAAGTGGTCTGTGCATAGCAAACTGAAAACACTTGTCATGGTAGTATTAAATATAATGAGTACAGAATATAAAACATTATTTTGTATGGAATTTTAATTCAGTGGTCTGTATTTGTATATATTTGTATGCAAGTATACGTAGAGAAATCAGTGCCAAAAAAACTTATTTTGCTGCCACTGTAATTACTCATCATGAAAATATAGTTTTGCCCACAGTTCCTATAAATCCGAGTGATTTCAAAGATGAAATTACTTAACTATCCTTCAAATCTCTACAATTAATCCACATATTTTAAATTTCACATTTTCAAATATAAGTGTATTTAATTTGCTGGATGTTATGTCAGTCTGGAAACTTTTAAGTCTTTGTCCGAGTGGTATTTACGATAATTTTGTTCTGAACTGATGCAGTCTTTATTCAATAAAAACAAATATGCACAAGTTATTGTGCTATGAGACTGAAATATGTTACGGTAGTTTATACAAGACTTTATATAAAATGTTTTATTGATTGACTCTATGTCAATTTTAATTTAAGCTTTATGATTCAATCTGTGTCTATTTTTAATTTAAGTGGATTACATTCCGTAAAGATCCTTTTACTGTATTGACTTGGATGTACCATATTATTAGGTACTATGAGTTCAGCTTCTACAAATCTGTTAATACATAAAACCATAAGAAGCCTCTTATGTTCAAACCAGGTTAGAGTGAAGACATCAGATTAATATTTGATCATGTAGAAGTGCCCTTAATCAGATTTACTTATTTCTCAGAGTGTTTCTGCAATTATCATAATTGTTGTGCTAAATATGTTTGTCTTTATATCTGGCTTTGGGCATAATCTTCTCTCTTGAAACCCTCTCATTGTGGGACTTGGATTCCTGCACAAAACCCAATTAATATTAAGATGACAGTCCCTGATGAGTTCCCAAGGAGCCAGCAGCTGAGCAGACTCTGTAACGTTCTTAAGTACAGACTACTTGAATGATCAAGAGCATCTGAGGGAGACATACAATTCAATAATCCCTTTCTCAGGAAAGTCAAGAGTCCTGTGAGATAAGAGTGAAATCAAAGGAACACATCAGAAAGAAAATGACTGGTATAGTCTTGTAGTGTCTCTATTAAAATGCAAAAGTTATGGATTTTTTTAGGGGTGATGGGAACCTTTTCTGTTTTATTGATTTCTTTTTATAGTTTGATGATTTCTCTAAGATTATCTTAAAAGCTTAAAGAAAAAAGAGACTTCATCAAAAGGTATTCTGTGTGACAGGCGCATGCATACTTTTTGTTGCCATTATATTAATTAATACAGCACATTTTAGCGGTTCTTAGTTTTGAGACTTAAACGTATGCACTTTATGTATGTGGTACATTTGTCACAGTTGTTTTTCCCGATGGTGACCCACAAATGATAAATAAGCCCCATGTGACTTATTCTGTAAGATTTGTTCCTTGAAAAAACGGAGTCGCAGAAAAGCAATGCTGTGTACTGGGTTTTGTATGCGTCAAAATGGCAACAGCTGCTCCTTTCTGATACCCTCTTCTATGATCTAATATCAACAACTGAGTTTGCTCTCTGATGATAGTGTGCTAACCTATTGATTTGTAATCAGAAATTGGTTTCCTGTCACTTTAAAAGGGAAGCACTAAGGGGCAGTAAAAACAAGCCTGTCTGTTCTGGATGAAGCTCTGGTTCAGACTCCATGCTGTACATTTTCTTATTTTAAACAGTCTTTTTTTTTTTAAAGAAGATACTTCAATTAATCAAAAAAGGCTTATTAATTTTTAGCTTATGATATTG
>WEZZ01022149.1:20183-40843 GCA_013400585.1 Chloropsis cyanopogon | reverse complement strand
CCATCCAACCATCCAACCATCCAGCCATCCTGACAGCCAACCGTCCAGCCATCCAGCCATCCTGCCATCCAGCCATCCAGCCATCCTGCCATCCTGCCATCCTGACAGCCAACCATCCAGCCATCCAGCCATCCAACCATCCTGCCATCCAGCCATCCAGCCATCCTGCCATCCAACCATCCAACCATCCAACCATCCAGCCATCCTGCCTCTCACTGAGCCACCGATTCAGTGAGTGGCCAGTGTGTTGTCAACAAAAAAGTCCTGAGCAGGAGACAGAGAAAAAAACTTCAAAATGGAGACAATTAGTTAACAGACACTCTCTTCCCTCCTCAAACCCTTCAAGGAAACAGTTGTATCTGCACTGTTTTTCACTCTATCTGTGGTTATATACCTATTATCTGTCTTAAAAAGAAGTAGTGGTGTAAAGTCAATGTATCATTTATTATCTTCTACACATAAGATTGCTTTCTATGTTCAGCCCTACTATTAAATGAGCAGGGAAGCAAGTAACAGTCACTGGTTTTGGTGGGAGGCATGTATTTCCCAATATTATAGTTTGCCTTCTACTTTAAATAATACAGAGAACAGGAAAAAACACTGTGCCCACAAAAATTGCAGTGAAAATTACAAATTGGGTATTATTTCAGTATCTAATTAGACTGAAATCTGAAGGAAATGAGATAACATCTAGGTAATGTGAATTCAAAGCTAAAATCCTAATTCACAATTGTGGTATGTCTGTTGCAAAAAAATATACCAGATTAATTACAGGATTAAAAGCAAGGATGAGGAAGAAAAGAAAGTGGGAAAGAAGGAAAGATAGTAAGCTCTTGTGTTTAGAGCCTTCCAATAGGCCACAAATTTGTGTGAGAGAGACCGATTTTTTTTTTTAATTCATGTGTCTCATGGTTCAAAGATGAAACACTGGAAACATGTGTGCTCTTTTCTGCCCTATTAAATCACTTCAGGACAAATCCACCCCTGTTGTAAATGGGTGTAACTCTGTTCAATCCAGTGGAGTTGCACCTGCTTACACTAAGGCAGAATTTGGCTCAGATTGGATCTAAATTAACTCAACATTTGGAAATAAAAACGAGAAGCTTGGCATATTCCTGCATTTCATCTGGAATCTCATAAAGCCTGAGATTAGTTTATCTAATAGATTTACAACTCGAAAAATATTTTATTCTGCTATCAACTCAGTCCAAAACTCTCCCTTTCCCTGCTCCCTTCATCCTTCCTCCCTCGCCTCCCTGGCCAGGAGGATTGGTGCTGCCTTGGCCCCTGTTGTCCTGCTGCAGCTGGTGGAGAGCCCAGCTAATAACAGCAGATCCTTTTTGATCTCCAGAGTGCTCCACAGGAGATTGTTCCTGCTGGTGAGGCTGGCCCTGCTGCACTCATCTGCCAGCTTCTCCTCAGGCTGTAAGGATGTGAGTGCCTGAGGATGAGGGACGCTTCCTGCACCGGCACTGCCAAGGACTGGGACAGCAACGTCTGGTATCACTGAGAAGGAGGAAGTCTGGTTTCCTCCCTTAATTGCTAAAGAACTGGTACAGAGGCTTTTGTGGGGAGGAAAGCAATTTTTTTTTTTTATCATCTTAGTCCATCTACAAGTTTTAGGAGTCATAAGGGACAAGTAGTTAAGCCTGGAAACTTGTAAGCGTTTAAAGGGATGTCTTTCAAAGAAAGGCAAGCACATGGAAACGTCAAAGACCCTCCACACGAAACCCACCCGTTCAGAAGAAGCCTGAGTAAATAGATAGCCTCTGCAATGTGTTGGGAAAGTCAACAAAGCCAGGGTTTCTCACAGGAAGGGGGAAGTGAATTCCTAAATCAAGGATCCTCTCCTGAGGAGACCAAGCCCACAGCTCTGAGAAGTAGAGAGTTACAGCCTCTTAATGCAGTTTCTTGCTTAGCCCTCCAGAAAGAGTACTCCAAAAAAGCACCCTGGAGCCTAAGAGAATCTGGCTGAACAGAGCAGAGGAACTTGTGTTATGCTTGGAAAAGACTGGCAAGAAGGATTAGTATTTGCATTACACATTTGTTATGTTTGAACACTGCTAAATGTGCACAGAGATGATGATACCCCAGCCTTTCAGGGACAACCCCATGAGCACATTGTCAGGATCCAGGAAGGGCTGTGAAACCACTGGAAACACTTGCAGGTTTGGTGGGTGGTAGGAAACACTGCTTGGGGAAGAGGAAAAAATGTATGGCTCAACTGGGAAGGTAGTAGTTTCTCTTGGACTACATACTTGCAGAATCACAGAATGGCGAAGGTTGGAAGCAACCAAGGGTTTGGGTGGGGTTCATTTTCTTCATAGTAGCTAACAGGGGACTGCAGTTTGGATTTGTGCTGGAAATGGCGTTGATAATTCAGGGATGTTTCTGTTATTGCTGAGCAGAACTTACACAGCCTCAGGGCCTTTTCTCCTCCTCGCCCCGCCCCACCAGAGAGGAGACTAGGGGTGCACAA
Source organism: Chloropsis cyanopogon (assembly GCA_013400585.1). Lineage (NCBI taxonomy): Eukaryota > Metazoa > Chordata > Aves > Passeriformes > Irenidae > Chloropsis > Chloropsis cyanopogon. The sequence continues at coordinate 38,364 of WEZZ01022149.1, read as the reverse complement.
GAAGCTGGGAGGGGACACAGCCTGGACAGCTGACCCCAGCTGACCACAGGGTCATGCTTAACTTATTGAGATGGGGGGAATGTTGACCAGGGGCAGCTGCTCAGAGGCTGGCTGCTCAGTTGGTTGGTGGTGAGCAGCTGTTTTTCGTTTGCATGACTTATCTTTTTTGTGGTTTATTTTGCTCTTTTTTATTTTTTTTTTAATTTATCTTCTTTTTCATGATATGATTGCTATTATTGTTATTGCTATATTAGCAGTAATATTATTATTGTTTAGTTGGTTTCATCTCAAGCCACAAGTTTTCTCACTTTTACCCTTCCAATTCTCCTCTCACTTGTCCTGATGGGTGGAAAGTGAGTGAGCACCTGTGTGGTGCTTAGTTGCTGGCTGGGGCTAAACCACAACAGTACCTTTGGAGGTACCTGGTCCAATCCCTCAGCTCAAGCAGGGATCAGCATCTACCTACAAGCATCTACCCCAAACTTTCTCACAGTATGAGTTAGTCAAATTACCTACCGTGTCTTTCCTTCCATGCTGCTTTTGTCACAGTATGTTTTTTACAAAGACTGCTTTATTAAGCCTTTTTTATCAAGCAGAAGACAGGAGCTTGTTGATAATGTTGTCCCTGTCAGGATAAGACTGAATACATTATTTGTACAGTGGTGAAGCTTGGCTTTTCTGAAGGAAGCTGTCAACAGCTGCCATGAAAGCTGCTTGATAGAAACCGCTATTTGCCGATAAAAATGTTGTCGGCAATGAAGAACTTACTTTAAAACCACAAATAGCAATCAGCTCACCTTCCAGTCTCTTCTAGAGTTTTCCAATTTAAAGCACACTAGATTATTTCCTAGCAGCATGCAAATAGCAGAGTTTGAATCAACAATGAGCTAAAGTAGAGCACATAGAAACAGAGGATCACACCACCCAGACCAGGGTAGTGAGAACCAAGAAACCTTTTATTGAAGCAGATGTAAATTCTTGTTTCATGAAAATAAGTGGGAATTTTGCCATCTACTTCAAACCGCTGTGCTCTGATCCATTAGAATTTGAATCTAAACACAAAAACACAGCACTGATACTTTGGACACCGAGGAGAACAAGATAAATTTGTCATCAGCAGAAGTGAGATATTACATATTTTTTTGGCTCTGTTTGGGATCTTCTGGAGTCGAGAATTTTGATAAGTATGCTTACTGCTATATTTTACTTTTTGCAGGAAACAAGCTAGTTTTTCATTTTTCCTTCAAATGTCCAGAAGTGATTTTTACACTCAGTCCACAGTAAGAAGGATGAAAAGTCAAGTCCGTTGTGGTGTACCTTGGATCAAAGATTAGCAAGGATCAGCAAAAAATTTTTGAAGAACGTATCAGATTGTTTTTTCTATGATAATTCATAACTGGAAGCTAACTCCTGCCATGAGGAAATCAAATACTTGTTCTCATTATAAATGATTTCTAGTATCTCTGAATTTTCTCCCTGTACATGGACTGGTGGGAAGATTGAACTGGTGCAACTTACAACAGCAACGAATTGTGTAAAACTATGTAACTGGTATGTAAAATGCAGAAAAGAGTTTGTTCATCTTGGCTTCTGATGACACTTATGTCGGTCACATAATCTAACTTGACATTGGATTCTCTTGGTTTTTATATTTCACAAAGATGTGAAATAGAACCATCACGTTTCAACTGTCACAGGAGCCCAGGTTCCATTGGAACCACTTATTTTCAAGTCTGGAATTTACCCAGGAAGCAGGAATACTTTTGTCTTTCTTGCAGATATCTGTGTGACAAGTCTATCAGTGTGTACAGTTGCTTGTGATTCCACATGCTTGTAAAAATGAGCAATCCTCATAGCTGCCTGTGGTAGTTGCTTGCTTTGTTTTGACTAGCTCCATTACTTATTTTCTTTTGTCTCCCATTCAAAGAAAAATAAAATTGCTGATAAACAATACTAAAGGAAGTGTTCAGAGCTGTGCATTAAAGAAGCGGGAAGGGAGGGGGAAATAACAGAGGGTAATTTTACCATATATCTTTGACCTGAAGCAATAATAAATGTGAAGTCTGTACAACCATGGGTGATGTTTTTATATACGCATCATATTTTAGATTGGTTTAGGAGAGAAACACATAAAATTGATTGACTGGTGATGTGGCAGTAATTATGCAAATAGAGTAACTCGACCATAAAACACTTTAAAGAGGAGAAGGTAGTTCAATAACAAGTAAGCATTAAAAAAATGTGGTTATTGCATCTATCCTAATGCCCTGACATCTCTTCTGCCAAAGCATGAAAGGAATGGATGTTGTGTAACAAAATTAAAATTTTATAAAATGCCAGATGAAGGTCATAAATAACTTTTCCTTATAAAAAAACATGTCCTTAATTGTTGACTCTGACTTTCTTACAATTTTGTTCAGTCTTGGGCAAAGTTCAGTTTTATGAGACCAGCCTTGTGCAGCAAACACACCTTTGCTCTGCTGCTTTACTGCACCATTAATGGTTCGTTTGCCTTTGGGGGCAGGGGAAGGTAAGGGCAACTGCTGTTCTAGCCTTTCCATGATGCTGCTCACATGAGAAATGTGAGGTAATAGTTCACTGAGTCATTCTGTGAAGTATTCTTAGTTCCTGAGAATAAGAAGTAAGTCATGGCAGAGTATTCCCTCATTACCCACTCCACAGTCCCTGTATTCTTGCAGCTGCATGATCATTATGCACTAATCATGATCCATTTTTGGTGGATGCTTGGCAGAAGGGCAAAAGATAAAGAAAAAAATATATTATGCACAATGGTCTGTCTGAGTGGAAACTCGAAGGGGTGGAAGAGCACCCATCTGAGCAGATTTAGCCTTACTTTGACCTAGATTTGAGATGTGAGTGAAGAACCCTCCAACACCTAGGAAACTGGAGATTTTTGCCTGGAGACAGCCATGCATTAATTTCAGCAAAGCAGAAATTTCCTGTGAGGACAGACTGGTGAGCAACAAGCCAAAAAGGAAATGCACAGCAGAGAGGGTTAAAAGCATCTCCCAAAACATACTTCTTCCCAACCAGACATGCCAGGAGATACATTGGAATCCTTGAGAAATCCTCTTTTTCCAGTTGGCCCTGTGCCCAGCCATAGGTTGAACATGTTCCTTATGAGCCGTGGCATGCCCTTGGCCAATGACTCTCCTCAGCAGCAAGCCCTGTGCCTTTGGGCAGGTTCAGGGTGTAGGACAGTCTCATTGTGCTTGTGCTCTTGGCTTGATGATTTTGGATGTCACTGAGAGCCCTGCTGTGCACAAACAGGCCAGTTCTGCAGCACAACTGTCCATTCTGTTCATTTTCCCACAACTAACTCTCCCAAGATGAACACTGCCTTTGATGGCAACAGACTGCATGTGGGCAACCCCACCCCTCTCAAATGGCAATAAGCAGTGTCAATTTGATGTGGACCAGAAGCTCTTGGAGGACCCAGGCTTTGAGACATTAAAGACAGTCATCTATCAGAGGTGACTTGAGAGGGATCAGCTGTCCACAGCATCTTCAAGATGGCCTAGGAGCCATCAAATAAAGCAAATAGGATCAGTGTTCATAGCAAGCCAAAGGGAGTGCTTGTTCTTGCAGGAGGTGCAGCAACCTGTGCCTCAGGAAGGAGCAAGACAATCTCTGGACAAGTGATCCATTGCCAGCTACTAGATAAATAAACTGTGATGTCTAGGAAAGTCCAAAACATTCTGAGCTGAAAATGGTCAGTGTGCAAGGGACTTTAAGGAAAATATGCATATGTGTCTTGTTCTCATGCTTCCCAAGCCTGCAGCCAGTTTTTTGTAAACAGGTTTAAAAGCAGAGTATTGGATTAGAAGGGTATTTTGTTTCAAGCAGTACCTTTGCACAGATATTTTCCCTGCAACTAAACTGCTAAATGCTTTTTCTGCCACCTAGGTAGGACATAATAAATATATAAATAAGTAGGATTAAATTTTGAACCTTTCAGTTGCTCAAATAGAAAATCACTCCTACCCCCATTACTTCACAACTAATTGCAGAGTCTAATTGAAACCAAGACTGAAAACGTGAAGGTGAGGAACCTCAGCTGCTTGCAGTGCTGTTTTAAGGCAAGACCAAAATCCTGATAAAAATTTCTATGATCATGCAGTCCAATAGTCAACATGAAACCAGTAGATGTTGATTTCTCCTACGTGTAGAAACAGTGATTTATTTACATACTGTGGGATAAGATTGACAGGTCACCAAGCAGCAAACACCATGTCATGACATGTCAAGGTCTATCAGTTCTGGGGAACCAGGAGCTCCGGTCCTGTAAGCTTTCATGGTGACTGCACACATATTTTTTTTACCCTATTTGTTTATCACGCAGGTTTCTGGAGCCCTTGTCAGGCAGAAGTCACATGGACAGATAGACAGCCACAATGGTAACAGCTATCTTAGCTTCAAAAAAGACAGTGGCTCAGAGTTACCAGGTAAGATGAACAGACTTGGTAAGGCCATGTTTTATTGTTGTCAATTGCATTTAGTCCAGTCTCCAGCTAGACTAACACAGAATTAGCTTTGGAAAGATATATTTATTTTCTAGCACCAGCAGCCAGTATAGCCAGGAGATAGTCCTTCAACAGAGGACCCATCAGACACCTAAGAAAAGGCAACAGTTCAGCCCATGTCCTGCAGCTAGTCCAAACACAGAAGCATAATTCCTGATGGAGTCATTTAGCACTTAAAGGTAACTATTAGGCAAGTGAGAAAAAAAAATGTCCATCTCTGATTTAAAAGCAATATTTGAACCTGGCACAGCAGAAACAATAGGCTCTTTCCCAAGTGGAGATCAGGTATGTTTATTTTACTGAAATATATGGGTTTGTGACAATCAAAAGCAGATGTTCATTAACAGGCAGGACATAGGTAGGTTTCCAAGGCATAAAGCATGAGGAGGGCAAAGAGGCAAAACATTCAATCTCCTGCCTTGCACCTGAATCTGCCCAGCCCCTTAAATCAGTTTTCAAGAATGTTTTTTGATTTTCATATTTTTAAGTAACAGCTATGCAGATGCTGTTCCTGCTGGCCTTGTGAAACAAGTACTTTGGAGATCATTTTGATTGCTATTTCAGAGTATTTTCCATTTTCTTGCCTTTAACATGACTTGGGGTCCAGAACTAGATTCGAATTCTGATGGCTGAAGATATGCAGAGCTAAGAGACTTCTTTTACAAAACTGACTGCAACCTTCAGTCTGGAGCTGAGTTCCTTCAGAGCCTTCATGTGCTCAGATCCCGTGTTGGGTGCAGAGGGATGCCTGTGGATGTGTTACTCCTTATATATCTCTTTTATGTCTCCTAACAGTTTGAAACTCCCTGACTGGAGGTGAGTGATGTTGCACTAGACCAGTGCAACCTTATTTCAAGCAGGAACTGTCAGCAGAATCAGTGCAAGGTCAGCCACTCCACTTGTTCCTTTCAGGAAACTACTCCTCCTACAGATACCCTTACACTGAACAAACCCCCCCAAATACATGTGCTGCAGCATTCCTCCATACGCTGGCGTCATGAAGGCTGGCAAAAGTGCCATGGCAGCAAATGTTAGCAGACTTCCAGACCAAATCAAGACCCATTTTCCCTTGTACAAGGACAATTCCAAGATAACTTGCCAGTTGGCTGCATTTCTGTTTCCAAACAGTGCAGCAGAGTATCAGCAAAAAGAAAGTCCCAGGAATGTTTCTGCCAGGGAAATTGAGTGATGGAACTGGTAACTGGATTCAACACACTGGCAAAATAATTATTTTTATCAGCTGACCCTGAGTACACCTATAAGATCACATTTTTTCATTTTTGTCTACAAGTGAGTCTGAATCTCAGTTCCAAACCAAACTGAGGTCTACATGGTGCAGATCAGTCCCTTGAGTGCTTTAATTTTTTTTTAAAAAGACAAAAGAAAAAGGGTGAATTTAGACTTATGGAATTCCCCAGATTGCACTCTGCATCCACTTTCCTTCATCTAAAACCTGAGACACTCCTGCCCCCCACCCATGTGGTTCCCAATTCCAGAACAGGTATGGTCTCAGCCCGGGAGGGTTGGTTGCCCACTAAACTATGAGTTATTTTCAGTGGAAATGCTCATGAGCCCACTTTGAAAAACAGTTCTGAAGGGGAAGGGACCCAGCTCCTCAGCTCATGTGTGTCAGGGGTCACAGTAGCAGAATCATAGTTCTAACTCCTCCACAAACCTTCCAGCCATGCAATTATACAACGTGATACCTGCAACTAAACTGTAATAATATAGCCAATAATAATATTGGCTATCTGAAGCAATAATGACTAATTAGAGGTCCAAGGCTGAGTCCTGGTTCTCAACAGCAGAGGCTCCTGGGTTCCTGATACCCTGAGAAGGAGGTGGCAGAAAGAAGCTGGAGGAAGGTTAGGGAAGGACTCCAGGGACCTCAGTGGGCCAAAGAGCTCCTCGATGTCCCCCCCACACATGGGCAGAGAAGAGTTTTGGCAAGGTCAGGGAACAATGGGCATGTAGGCTCCACTGCTGGCCCAGACCTTGGAGCGATGTGAGTATTAAATAGGTCAATCACCCACATCCACAGGGGGTGCAGGAGATGGAATCTGAGCCAGAGAGTGGTCTCTGCATCCCCAGCTCTACTCTGCTTCCACTGCCTGATCCCTGTGCTGCAGTCCACAGGACAGGGCTGACAAAGTTAAAGCCGGTATTTGACACCACAGACCTTATTTCACTGTGCTATGAAAAGTCACACAGGGCAGTCTTTTTTTCCTAGGCTCAGCATTCAGAGCAAACACACTGCTGTAATCTTTAGCAAATACATTTTTGCTTGCACAATAAATCTGTTCAGAAATCACACATTTCCATTCAAACTAGTCACTAAAGAGTCACGTGTTGGGGCCTATCTCTGCTTTGTGCTGACGCTGCATGAGCAGAGAATCCCGATCCTTCATGAAAACATATCCCCAGTCTTGAGGCAGGGCTTGGCTCAGGGTCACATAAGACTCATTCACATTTTATATCATGTTTCCTCTTCTTTCTTCACCAACCAGTCTTGAACTATGTCACTTCCATGCCAGCAGACAAACACAAACCACAAATACATGCCAAGTGGCTGTACCTATGCTGGGAAATAAAATGGGCCAGGGAACAGTTAAAGGAGAAGCACTGCAAAGCACATCCTATGTTCCTCTGGCTAAGCTCTCACTCTCCAGAGCAGGAGGGCAACAATCCAAACCAGGACCAGTCCTTGGCCCAGCTGCTTTTCCCTAACCAGGGGCAAGAGCTGGGAAAATGCTAGGTGATCCCAACAAAAGCCAGGCCATGCCATGTACTCACTAATACGAGCTGTCACACACCACTGCCTGTGTCCTGGCACTTGTGAGATACTACAAGAGTCCCCAGCTGGGACATTACCCAGGATCAGGAAGATACTCAGTAAATATCTTGTCTGTGAATGATTCCTGTGAGATTTTAGGAAAACTACAGAGGCTTTCTAAACCCCATAAAATGGGGATAATATGTCTGTATGTCTGCGGAGTGGAGGGAGGACAGAGCACTTTCCAGCTCAAAAGTAAAAGGAAAACATGACAGCAATCTGGCTGGAAAAGTGGGCTTATCCCATTGTGTTTGGTAATTTTCATTTGAAAAGAGAGCAAACTTATTTAATGAGTAATTCATAATCAGAACAGAACTTTGGCCATTGTTTTAAATTTCAAATTAAGCCAGTCATCTGCACTGGAAACAGACATCTTTAAGATAAACAGGAATATATTCCTTTGAAATATAAAAATATTTTGCTATATTCTGAAATAAAGTGTTTTGCATTTTGTTTCTTATTGATATATATCTTTTTTGCTTCTTTCATTTGGGAGAGTGAAAGATGATTATCCATTCTATATTTATGACCTACTTATTGCTGCTATCAAGAATGATATCACTAAATGAACATCAGTAAAGACAGACACAACTTTCTCATACTGAAGAATCTAATAAATGGGGTGGGAAAAGATCAGGAAGTTGTTTTATTCAGTGCTGTGGATTTAAAAATTTTCTGATCTCTCAACTGTCCAGAAATATATGGGTGACGGAACTGTAGCTGGGAAGAAACAAAACCAAAATGCATGAGATGAAACAGAAGCATAGAGAGAGAAGAAGAGGTAAGGAGAGAAGGAAGAGGTAAGGAGAGGAAGAAGGAAGGAGAGAAAGCAGGCGGGGAGAAGGAACCACACCTGAGCTGGTGCTCCCTTGCTTACCCGTGCCCCCACCTTCCTCTACAGCATTTACAGGCCAGCAGCTCAGCTGGATAAAAAACACCCCTGATTTTCAGACTTCGGTGCTGAAGACCCTCCAAATTTTGCAGCCCATATATAGAGCTACTTAGAGATATATGTTTGGAATGCAGAGTTTAGCTACAGTTCTTCCAACCTACCTGGCCTTCCCCTTATACGTTAGATTTCCATTTGGATCCTGAAAGGAATATACCACCAGGGGCTGTATTCCTACCTTCAGGGAAGCCCTAAGTGCAAAGGATGTGTGGTGGAAAGCTCTTATTTTCTGATGAGTTCCCCAGCCCCATCAGGGCTTTACCTCTGAGTAACACAGATATGTGTAAGATCTCTTGTGCACAAGAAGGAAACTTGTAGGAAACTTGTGCACAAGACTGTTTTGTGACAAAGCTTCTGAGCAGCATTGAGACTTTTACAAAAGGTGGTGTATTACCAGCTTTCAAATTCGTATACTTTGTGGGTGTGGGAAACCATAAATGCAAATCCACGTCCTCTGCTGCCATGTGTTCACAAAACTGCAGAGATGCTAGAAGAGGGAGAATGAACGCTGGATACCAGGTGAGGGTCAGCTGCAAAATATCTGGTTTTCCATGTGGAAGGGTTAGCTGGAGAGACAGTTAAAGAGCAGTATTCCATGACGTCAGTGGTGTTTATGATATGCCCTTTAATTACCCTTACCAGTAAATCAGTGTGTGCACTTTAGTACCACAAAGTAGGGCATACTTCAAGGAAAATAATAGCCCTGCTGATTAGCTAATGAATATGCTATCAGAGAACTCAAGGAGCCTGTCCAGTATTGCTCACTTTAAATAATAATGTTAATTAAAAACATACTGCATGGCTCAAATCCACTGCTTAACTTTTCAAACAACAAAATTCTCACATTCATTCTTTAAATTATCTGCTCTGTATTTATTGATAGAAGGATGCTGTCCCGTTTTCTGGCTGCATGTTTAATTCATAGAAGGAAAACAGTACACACAGAACAGAGGAGTGAATCTAATCTTATCTATGGCTGGAAAATGAGCCTCCCTTCTCCCTAGGGCCGGGGAAGCCCTCTCCGGATGCACACTGTCCAAGCCTGCTGGCTGAGACATAGCCTTGCTGCTCACGTGTCAGGGGCCACCCTGCAGCTGAGGGTGACACCCCAGAAAAAAAGTGTTGGTGGCTTCCCCTCTCCCCCACTCACCTCCTGATGAGGCTGAAGACATCGTGGCTAATGAGCTTAGGTGATTAAGAGAGCTCAGATATCACTGCTGCCTCTCATCAGCGCTTCTACCTCGCCTCCTTATAGAGCTAAGACCCCTCTCTGCTTAGAGGGGTTTTACCTAAATGAGCCATTTAATCTGGGATACATTTCCTCTACAAATCCCAAAACTCATATAGACTTTATGGGCCAGGATATGCCCTTCTGGAGGACTCTTTTTTGGGGTCTTCAGGACACCATGTAGCCACAATGCCTGTGGGTGTCTATAAACGTTCTCTGATGCAAGCAGGGCAACAGCAGACTGTGCCAAAATTACTGCAACAAAACAGTTTGGCAAATTATGAATTTCCCTTAGCTCCAATAAGGAGTTTGCTATCAGAAAATCTACAATAGAAGATATAATAAAAAATTCATTTTCTCAACCAAAGATGCTCTGCAAAATGTTTGAATTCCTGTCAAAGAAGCCTGGCTGTAATGAAAATGAATTATTTTTGAAAACCAGATGCTTTCAACTAATTAATTTAGAACAGCAATTTAAATATCTTCCAAAGCTTCTGTTGAAAAGACTTGATCTTCTGATCACACTACAGCTTCTGGTTCATCCTGCTTTTCTCTTGTGCTGCAGCTGTCCTTAAGGCTGAGTCTTCTCCCTGAAAAGGTATATTCCCACTGCCTTCTGCCTTCCATTGCCATGTCTTTTATCAGTGGAGTTCCACCTGACCCTTACTGCCTCACTTCCCTCCCATCCACCCATGCTGATTAGGTAGCACATGCTTTTTTTTTTTTTTTTTTAACCACAGGGAGTATCTGGTCTCCTTTCAACAGGACATCTTTTGCTCAAAACTGAATTTCTGGGCCCAAAGTGCAGGCTGTCTCAGAAGCAGACCTAGGGCTGGGAGTGATATGGAAGATCTCAGTGTACATCTGTGGGAATAGAGAGGCAAGGGTAAGATTTCTCAGAATCGTGTGTGGTTGAGGCCTCAGGATTAACATGTCACTCCCATAGGTTTCCCCATCAGTGGAGCACATTGAAACACAAGTGAAGCATCCTGGCCACCTTTTAGGTTGCCTAGCAGGAATAGGAGAAGTGGAGTGTACATCGATATCATAGTGCCTCTGTACATAACTGGTGTGAAATATGAGTTTCTTTCAGTTTTCCACTGAGTTTTTTATATGTGGCTCATTTCAGAAGTGCTAATCCTTTGCTTTAGATAAGAAAGTGCTTTGCAGTGTGACAGGTTTGATCCAGTTGCCCAATGCTGAAGCAAGTGCTCCAGCTTGTAGCTCTAGCTACCTGCACAAGGGAAAACTGCAGGCAGTGGGATCAGGACTGGTTTATACTGGAGAAGGGGGACAGCACACAGCTGTCAGTGCCTATCCATGTCCTCCCTGATGAGCTCTGACACAGAGAAATTTTAAGACATCAGCATCTTGTTTACAAAGCCCAAATCTGCTGGAATCTGTAAGTTTCTTACTTTTGCTGAAACTTAGAAAGACAAGCTGTTTTCCCTGAATTTCCTGCTTATACAAAGCTTTCATTTAGTCCCAGAAACTTTATCACTACCCAGAGCAAAGCAAAAGACTGGGTAACAAAGTGAGAGCTCTAACTTTGAAGACACTGCTGGCCTCCTTCCACCTAGAGCACATTTAATCCTATCAATTCTTTTTTGTGAAGTTGTCTTTTAATTTTCTGAGAGTCACTGAAGTGTACAGAGTAAAATTATTTCATGCCTATTCTGAGCATAGCCACATTTTTTTAAAAACCTTGAAGGTATCACTCGGCGCTTGCAATAAGAATAAACATTTTATTAGTCAAACTTCTGAGCTACTTTTTTCCCCTTTGGTTATAATAGTAATACTGCTTTTCAGTCTCCAGGCTCTTGCCTTGTTCTGGAAAGAAAAAAAAAAGACAGGTCAAAGTTACAGGAAATTACCGAACATCACCTTATCATAAGGAAGGGAGTATTGCTTCTTTAGGACCCTGTTTCAGGCTGAAAGGTTTCTAACAGTTCAAAATAAAATTGCATCAAATGAATCATGTGACATACTTCATTAGGTCTGTGAAGAACAGAGGGTATGCCTTATATCCTGTCCAAGTCATGGAAAGACCCAGGCACAGTGTGCACAGTGTTGGGACAGGTGGTCTTCCCAGACATCACAGGCACCACTTTTCACCTCTGTCACTGATCTAGAGGGGGCTCATCATCCCCCCTGTTCCATTTTTAATAAACTTCTATTCAGGTAAAACAGAACAATTACAGGCAAGCGTGGATTGTGATAGAAAAAAAGACATAGAGTAAAAGATCAAATTTTAAGAAAATGAAGATGCTGCACACACACACGTAGAAGATGGGGACCCACAGCTTGCCAGAGGTCCTTGCAGGTTCAGAGAAGGGCAGTTTCAGGTTCTTGGTCCTCATACCCCTTGGGTCACTGCAAGCAGAGGCTGCCCAGGAGCAGGTCTCATGATGCTGCAGTTGAGGCAGGGCAGATCTCCCCTCCACCAGGCCTCCTTCCCTCTCCCCTCCCCAGAGCTACGGCCAAACACACACATCCTCTCCTGTCAGGAAGGACACTTCTGGGAGGCACATCTGCCAAGCTTGTGCAAAACCCCTTCAGGGTGGGAACACTCACCAGGATCTGCCTGGGTGGTTTGGGCTCCTCTCTACTGCAAAGGGATCAGATACAAGACCAGCCTAACAGACAAAGCTCATCCCCTCCCTCTCATGCCACAAGACTGGGTCCTCTGTAAGCAAGGCACAAAAAGCAGCACTATTTTAAGTGTTCTTTATTCCCATGAGAAGAACAAGCAGAATTTGGGTTCCAGTTGGGGTTCAGTGCACTAACTAAACCTCCCATTGCACTCTTTTTTTTTAAATTGCCACATTTGTGAGATGACCCACACACCTTTGTTCCTTCTTCAGACTGTGATCTTCACAGCATTGAAAGGTCACAGACTAAAGACCTGCAGACTGCTGTTTTCAGAGGTTTCCTTCCTGCTTCTCCAAGAGCAGGGGCTGCTCAGCAACCCCTGTCTCTGTGCTGTGCTGTAACAGGGGACAGATTTTCAAGTCTTGTTTGTTCAACTTAGAAACTTTTCTTCCGTGGGACTCAGGGTATATTTAGGAAACATTAAAGATGCAGGACAGTTTTGGAGAGGAAGTAGGACGTTTTAGATATGCAAAAAAATAATTAGTTATGCTGAAACTGGGTCAAAACACCACAGTGTTTACCACGGCTCTCAGGAAGAGTGCCATGGGGTTTTTAATAACAACAAAAATTCAAGATCTCAGCATTGGGTCTCATCCCAAAAAGTAATATGGTTTCAGACCAAATGGAAACTAATCCAACCTATAAATCATGATGCAGCAGATGCAACATGCTCAGTCCTGAACCCAGTCACTTTTGGTCAGCTAAAGCTGATCTTCCAGACAGCTTTGTTGCAAAGGCAACGAGAGATTGAGCACTAGCCTTCTTCCCTTGCTGTTGCTCCCACTCCTAATTATGTTCATAGCTTCAGCTGAAGTTAAATTATCTTTTCAATTAATCCAGCTTCACTTTCTAGCCACTAGATCCTGTTGTGTCTTTCTCTGCAAGGTCAAAGGCCTCTTAGCACCTATCATTTTCTCTCCACAAAGGAACTTACTACACCAGTCACGTTTTAATCTTCCTTTAGATACTCTAAGCAGATTGTGGTCTTTAAATTTATCAAGACCAGATATTTTCCTCAGTTCATAAATCATTTCAGTGATTCTTTTCCCTACCTTCGCCAACTTTTAAACACCCTTTTCAAATGTGGATGCCAGGTCTGGATGCAGCATTCCAAAGTAAAATTGCCTCCTTACTCCTACTCATTATTTTCCTGATTATTTGTTCAAGGAGTACATAAGCACTTCTGGCTACAACCTTGGCAACTCTTGTTGGATTGCACGTCCACCCAGGCACCTAAATTTACAGATCAAAGGTTGGACTTGATGATCCTGAAAGTCTTTTCCAACCTAAATGATTCTGTGATTCTGTGAAATTCTACTCCCCTCTCCTAGATATACCAACTTCCATCAGATAGCTTTGAGGAAATATTAAGAAGTGTTTCCAAAACATGTTACAAATACGTAGTGAAGGCCTCAAGCCTTTTGCAACATATGGAGCAGAAGGCACATGAAAATGCTCCTCAAGCCTTCCGTTCCCTTCTCGCTGGCCCACTGCAACAACCCTTGCCCTATATTTTAATACTGAATTCAGTGTGTTTGACAAAACCCTGGAATGTCCAGTGTATACAGACTTAGGAACTGGAGGATCTGTGAGGAATGAAGTTCATGACAGCTGGATAAAGGAAGATATGGAGCTCTGATCACACAAGAAGAGTTGAAGTCCATTTTGGGTTTCTGCAGCCAGTGTTCAACTAAGGCTCACAACAGCAAGGACAGGATGTCACTCCAAAATCCCTTCTTCTCTTAGAAAGGAGCAGAAGTTATATTATTTTTGTGTCGGAACAGACACTAAATTACCCAAGTTCTATATGGCAAATATTACAGAGCTGATGTATGGCTTTGTCTAGCTCTGTAGCAGCAAAACAAGATCAGCTACTTTGGCTCCTCACTCTGCACCCAGGTTTTTGCCCTCTGATAATTCACAGGAAACAAAGCCCACCTGCAGTTCTGGAAACAGCCAGGCACCCTTTACTCCCTTTGGGCAGCCTGTCCAAGGCTGGCTCTCCTTGCCTGGGTTGGTTCTCCAGGTCACCAACCCAAGCCCGGCAGCTGTTGCACCCACTCATACCACACCAGCACACACCCTCACTGCCATGCTGAAAATACCACTCTGAGACACAGTAAGAACCTCATCTTTTTTCAAGCACTTTGAACAGAAGAAAATATGATTATGGGTACGGGTGTCAGGAATACTAATAAAACAGGATGTAGGACCTAGGGAAGATTGGAGGCCAGGGTAACACACATGGACAGGAGCAGTCTGATCTTGAGGGGCCACTCAAGCAAATTTGAGCCTTCTAATATTACTTGATGGGGGACCCTGAAGCAGGTGCCCTGGGACATTTGGTATTTTAATTTAATTTTTACTCTTTCCAGAGAAAAGGTGCTAACATGAAAAGTAGCCATATGCTTCTTCCCCCCACCTCCAAATGTCAACTCCAAAGCTTCATTTTGGTACTAGAAAGATGCTCTGGGGTCAACCTGGCTTATTCAGCCTCACTAGTAACCAAAACTCATGGTCAAACTCTTTCTTTGCTCTTGTGCAGCCCAGCCCAGGGCTGTCACTGCAGAGAAATGGTGATAAGTGAAGAAAGCTTTTGGCCAGGCCATCCATTCAGGAGCAGTGATATTGGCAATATAAGAGTCAGAGCAAAGTCCAGCTCACACACTCGGAGTTGTGCTGGCTCAGCAGGACCAAAATGCAAAATAATTATTAAAAAAAAAAAAAAAAAGAAACCTTTATTTTATCTAGGAGTAGCAGCTCCAGCATTTAGTACATTTGGAGAGCAGATTTGGTAACTATGGAGGTATGTTCTCACAGTCTTTTTCTACGTAAAATCATAACACAGAACCTGGCTTTGAGGTCCTCAGCACCTTTTCACTAAGGCAATATAGTGCTGCACCCCCTTTGACTCTTACAGAGGGTTGAAAACCTGACAGCTCTGCCTCTGTTCCAAGGAGGCAAAGCATTCCATTCTTGATTATTTTGCTGATAAGAAGTAATTGGAAACACCTTCCCTATGAAATATTGGGGGTTTCTAGGGTGTTTTTTTTTTCCTCCTGATATCACCTAAAAGAGCATTTTCATTCTCAGATCCAGGAGGAAAGTTTTCATATCAGGCATCTTTATATGCCCCCTGCAAGACTTATCATCTGCAGGAACCACCCTAAGATAGACCCTGGGCTAAGGCGGTGCTGAGAAGGGAGCAGGGCCTCCTAGGAGCCCTCTTAAACAGGTGCCACAGGGTTTCAAAGCAACGTGGCCTTCCACAGGCTGCCAGAAAGAGCATCAGCAACTAGATAACATTTTCTGCTGGGTCAGCAGCCTGAAACTGGAACACGCTGGTCTCAACCTCCTGTTTTATGGTAACTCTGAGCAATGCAGCTCTGACACACAGCAGGTATGGGTTATGTGCTAAGCTTTTCAGAAGTGGCACACTGAACATCACCCCAGCAAGAAAAAGGGGGAAAAAAGGGAAACAAGAAAGGATGGTGACCCTAGCTAAGGCTGGGCACTCTGCAACACCAGTTAGCAACAGCCTTTTTATCCATTTAAGTGTCACTTGTAAAATCACAAATAATGGGCATTTTAGTCAGTAGATGTTTCAAGAGAAAAGATATCCACCTTCTTGTCCACTCCTTTTGTTTTTTAAGCCCAGTGTTTCTCTGCATGGCTCAATTTGCACTTAGATAGGTATTTATTTTTGTACATCACCAGATCCAAACCCACATGGCCCCAGGGCTAGCAGGGCCAGGGTACCTGGCTACATAAACCCACAGGTAGCCAGGATGTGAGGTGGCCCAGCACTGAGCATGGCATGACAACCCTGCCAAGAAGGGCGAGTGATCCCCACTCCTGGCTGGCCCCAGCAACCCAAACCCCAGGCAAGGCTCAGCCTGATCCCTTCTTGCTAGGATCAGTCTTCTTCCTGAGGCTGTGCTGCAGCATTCATCCCACAGTCCTCACAACACCTCCAGCATAAGGAGGCGGCCTCAACTGTCAGGTTTGGAACACCAAGAGGCAGATTCTCAGCTGGTGCAAGTCAGCATAGCTTCACTGGAGGCCAAGGAGCTACCCCAATTCACCCCAAAAGAAGGTCTGGCAGAGAGAGACAAAGGGACACACTGCAGCCACTTCACGGGTATGGAGGTTGGGCATCCTGGGCACCCAGTCCAACAGCACTGCTGACATGGCTGGAAATCACACCTGGCAATTAGTCTGGCCCCAATGAACTGAGCAATTAAGAGAACCATTCCTCAGAGCCACCATCAAAAGGTTTTCCACCTCCCTTAGTAGCTAAAATTCGCTGTCTTTCTCTTTTCAGCAGCCGTGCCTTCAGGTTTTGCTGCCCTTCACCTTTGGGCACAGGAGGATGCCAGCAAAGCACTCAAAGCCTCTGCCACTCAGCAGTTACATCTGATATTTGCCTACTCAGGGAACCTGGGTGACTCCCCTTAGCTATGGTGTGAAGGGCAAACAAAACAACGATAGTCCTCACAGGGCATGGGCTCAGTTCCCACGACTTTCATCACAAAAACCTCACATGTGCCCATGAGGAGCCCCATGGTAGGTGGAAGCCTTAGTTTTACTAAGGCTTTTGTACTTTTACTACACCTTCTGATGAAGGTGTAGTGAGGGGAGTTGCAGAAAAAGCTCTCAGTGCAGACTTAGGTAGGCAGAGCAGGCACTTCATCTGGAGACCTTCCTTGCAGCCATCAGACATGCCACCTGTACCAGGTACATTTCCATAGCTTTTAATGTAGCTTAATTGTGTTGGAGATAAAGGAAAAGGCACACTGTACAGAAAAAAAAAAAATCCTAAAATGATACCCTTTTATTTGTAAAGCTCTGATGAAACAACTTTCCAAATGACGTCCCACTTAAAAACCAATGAAAACCAACCTAACTATGCATCAGCCACACTATACAGATTGCATCCTACATTTTCAAGATGCCTAGATATCTTCTGTAGTATTTACATATGTATCAGTTAGGTAGTAAAGTTTCATTGCAATTTGTTTCATTCCACCACACACTTACTCAGTGGCAAAAAAACCCCTTGGGGATGCATTTGCATTTTTGTACAACACTTTGGAGCAAATGGCTAGGGCAATTTTCCTGAGAGAAGGCTTGTTCTTTGAAACTCTTGCTTTAACAACTGGAAATACAGAAAGTGGATGCATTTTTGTTGCGCTAAAAAGCCTAAGGATGCCTAGTTAAGTTTTTCTTTTAAATTATTTACGTACCATTAAGTTAAAATGTTTACATTCATTCATTCGTATAAAAACCGTTGTTAAATCTTATGCAAATGATTTAACACTGATTGCTGCAACGCAAATTGCACTTCTTTTAAAAAATTATTGTATATATGGAAGAAAAATATCTGATTGCTACCCTGTTTACAAATTTTGACTGACTCTACACAGTTCAGCCAGGAAATATGGACTTTCATAAATCTCAGTCACAGTGTACTTTAAAAGTTATATCTCAGTCTTGAAAAGTGAGTAAATATTTTAAACCAAAAAACACCAATCTCAAAATCTCCTTAACCAGCTGGACCTTGTGGGACTTGTACCAAACGTGATTTCTTCCAGGGACGTAGCTGGGCTCTGAAGAGCAGAGCAAGGCACACTGAAGACGGAGAGCACAGAAGGAGAAGTCTGACAGGGTGAAGACATCAAATGTTTGGGGCGAGATGTCTGCGTCAACTCAAGCTGTAAGCACAAAAGGGGGTCATTAAAAAGTATCTCACTACCTCTGGTAATTAAAGTCTTTGCTACTCCCTCCCCAACACCGACAACTTCCACCAAATTCTTAGGGGGAAAGGCGATGAGAGAGTGAAGACAACTATATAATCAGAAAGTGGGCGCTGCTGGGTAAGTTGAGAGTTGAGGATGTATTTCTGGAATCTATCAATAGGTGTGGGTTTATCTCTTCTTTTTTGTTGTTGTTTTTTCTTTTCTTTTCCTTTTTTT
>WEZZ01022149.1:5929-20156 GCA_013400585.1 Chloropsis cyanopogon | reverse complement strand
TTTTTTTTTTTTTTTTTTTTTTTTTTTTTTTTTTTGGGTTTTTAGGAGGGGGTTTAAAGGGTTTTTTTTGAGAGTGTAAGGCTGCATTAGCTATCCCCGGTGGTCATTTGCTTTCCCTACGTTTTTTCTTGCATAGATGAGGAACTGGATGCTTTGGCAAAGCCTCTTTCGGAAGTAGAAAAACACCTCTGCCACCAAGGCTCAAAAACTGTTTCAGAGGAATGGTCTTTGCCAGCACTCTCACTGCCGCTGCGACCACTCACTCCACAGAGGAAACCGTGCGCGGCTGTCTGGGGGCTGCCAGGATCCAGCTTCCCTCGCACCAGGTCACGCCAGAGCCAGGGCACACCAGGGATCCTGTCTCACAGATGCTGTCACTTCGGCCGTGGAGGTCAGGCTGACTCCTGTGTACAGCCCGTCTTGACCTGAATACTTAAGGCTGCTGCTTTCGGGGCTGGTGCTCTCTCCTGGGCCAGACATCACCGACGAGCTCGCCTGCAGGGAGGGGGAGAGCAAAGAGAGATTCATTAAACACGTGAGCTCTGCACACACTGGGGCATGAGTGAGAGCACCGTGGGTCTGGTGCACAGCCATCATGACAGGATTTCTGTTCAAAAACAGGGTTTGCCCTCTGCTCGCCCCTGTGCCTTGAAATCCTGAAACAAAAAAATGTCTCAGCATGAGCCCAGTTGCCCAGCCCTGCTGGTGGGAGTGATGTCTGTGTTTGGAGAGGTGGAAGCAAAACCATGTGATGTGCAGAAAACTTGGAAATAACTCTTAATGAAGAAGGCAATGTGCGTGTGTCCCACTGCCCCCTACTGAAAAGACACAGGTGCCAACACCAAAAATGTGATCTGGGAGTGGTGGCAGCTCTAGTTTTTCAGCCCCGTGGGAGAAAGCCCAATACATCCCAATTCTCCAAGACCAGATATGGAGCACTGTCTGGAAAGCAGCTTTCTTTGGGCTCTTCGGCCCTTGAAATGCTTAAAATCATTCCTGACCCTTCAAAACACCAGCCAAAATCACTTCATCCCTGTAGGACTGGCCACTAAAGGAGATACTCTTTTAATCTTCAGTGGAGAAACACTATGCCTTTGAAGCAGGAGCATTTTTGTTCTGCTGCCTGCACAAGACAACATGCAGGGGAGCCCTGGTAGACACGGAGATGAACCTCTGAACCACACTGGAATCAGTCCATTTATTTTAACGGAGAAATGGAGAGTTAAAAGACAAAGGAACAATCATTTTTTCCATGAGGCTGAGCAGATCCGCTAAAGAGGAAAAATTCACAGTGCCAGACAGAGAAGGGGCAACATTTTCACCTGATAAAGGAAATGTTTAAGAGCTGACTTCATGCAAAATTAACTCTTGGATATGTCAACTTTAAAACTTTAATTTACTTGTTAATGGATAGTCTTTGGATGAAATTCCTTAAAAAAAAAAAAAAGAAAAAGGCTATCCTAACCTGTGACTGCAGAAGCTTCCTGCCTGCTGTTTAAGTACGAAGTATACATATTTAATCATTTTACAAGAGTAGAGCTCTTGGCTCTCCTGGAGCTGTGCCAAGCAAGCAGTCCTGACATAGGAAAAGCAAAGCTTCATTAATTCAAAGGTAATTTCCAAATGGTGTGGTGCAGGGCTCTTGTTGCCGTGCTTAACCCAGGGAAAATCTTGCCTTCTGAAAGAGATACTCACTGCTAGCAGTCATTTTTGTGTGAAATAACCTGGGCTCCAATATTTTCTTAACCTTTTGTTAAAATTATTGACCTCCAGTATTCTTCCACCCAGTCATCAAACCTGATCCCGCTTCATTAGTCACTACCCAGAAATGCAGAGAAGGAAGGAAAGAAAAGCTGTCCCCCAAAACCAGCTGAAGCAGCTCTAATCCTAAGAAATAAGTTTTATCACTCCCTTGAACATACAGCTGCCAATCAGTGACAACAAATCTCTGTATCCTCTTTCCCTGTGGCTGTGCATGGAGAATTCAGTGAGGCAGGTTCTATGCTAACCTTTGTGTACAGTCCTGATCTTGCATCAGCCTAGCTTTTCAAAGCCTTCCTTTTATTTCTAATACCTCAAACGCTTCTGTTAGCACAATAGACATAGTTTTTAACAGCTTCAGTCTCCCCACAGTGGAAGAAGGGCTTAAATTAGTTGAGCAGTAATTGCTAAACCTGAGCTAAAAATACCAGGAGCTGCTTTGAAAGGTTCCCATTTGCCACTGCTGCTCTGGTAGGCAAATATCTTATCAGTACCTGTTTTTTCCGGGCTTGGAAAGTGTAATTCACCTTTTCCTGATTCAGCCCTACAAAGGTGGGGTGCAGGGACCCACATTTTCCACATGGAGTTATCAGGTACCCCTCCCTCTGGCACCCCAGAAGGGAGGACATGGAGGCACGTCCTGTTTGAAGACTGCCCATCCCCGCCTGTCCGAGGCCGGATTCTGGCTCTGTTGAGCCAGGACGGGCAGGACTGCCAGGCCTGGAAACCCCACCCCGGTAATGTCATGACAAATCCAGGCAGCCTGGGCAGCTCCCAAAGTGAGACATGGAAAACAAACTTTAGCTCGTGAAAAGGACGTGACGGAATCAGAGTTCTGTTCCTGAGCCTCCCTACCTTTGCTCTTACTTTTCCAGCTTTAAGGGATGAAAGATGACAGAAGTTGCACTTAAGTTATTAGAGGACTTTTTTCAACCGAAATAAATAAGCTGAGCAATGCTGATGAAGTCAATGAAGTCCAATTCATGGCTACTGGCTTTATCTATAAAAAGGTAATACTTTTAGTTTTATTGGTGAAATCTGATGATAGCATAGATAATGAACTGAAGGTCAGCTTCCCGAGGAAAAAATGAATGAAACCCACTGGGAAGAGCTTGCCTCCCAAACAAACAGGGAAGTTGTGTTTGTATCTGCAAAGGTTCTTCTTTTTACCCAAACCAGGAGGAGCTGGTCATGAGTCAGCCCCCCGGCAGGTTGTCTTTATCAGAGGTGGCCTTTCTGTAGAGGACCTGCCCACCATGTACAGAGAAAGACCTCTGCCAGAGCCACAGAGACAGCTAGATTGCACCCAACCTGCCATCAGGATGGATCTTACAGGCAAATTTACCCCCACTAAATCTGCTCCAAATCAAAATCAGGCTGCTCAGGCTGTGCTTGCCAGCACTCACGGAACAGCAACAGCTCTGGCTGAAAGACTCCTGCTTTCTTCCACCCACTCCTTCCTGCACCATCTGCCCACCACAGAGAGCAGGGAGAGGGGATGGACACTTTCCCCTCTGGCCTTCCCTCACACCTCCGCAGCCAAGAGGGAAATGCACTGGGCAAGGACAGCTGGAGGGGGTGGCAAAGGGCCTTGATCTAGACCTTTGGTCTAGCAGATAGACCTTTGCTCGATCCACTTAACACGTTCAAAATGCTCCATGAATTTTGGACATTACACTAAGCCAGCAATATGCTGAGTCTCAGCTGAGACTCCCTTCCTCCTCAGCCTAGTTTACTTTCGCAACACTTAAATGATATCTACAGTCAGTTAAAATACACTTGCAAAGAATTATTTCACACGTGAAAGTGTTGTGGCAAACTGGTGGAGTCCTTAATTTTCCAGCCTCAGCCTCACTGCAATAACTTCCATCCTCACAAAGAGCACGCTTTCCCAACACTGTTACTCCCTGGAATCCAAAGAGCAAGTCTTGGCACTGCAAAATGACAGCCTTTTTTCACTGATGTAACGACCCTCTTAGTACACAGAGTTGTCATTTCTTGCTAGTCCAATTGATCCTTCTGTTTATACTGCAGATGTGTAAGTTTACATATCTTCTAATCTCTCCTTTGTATTATAGCAACATAAATCTGTGGTTAATACTTCATTAATTTCCTAAGGGAGGCAACTTCCAGCATGGCTTGGAAAACTGATGACCCACTGCTGTCAAGGGTTGTATGAGTAACTGGCTTTATTGCTTTGGCAGTAAAACAAAACCAAGCAAAAGGTATGTGTCCATATGAATATAGAATTTTGGGATAGAAGCAAAAATACTTTTTCCTTGCTTTTTCCCACTGAAACAAAAAAGCTGGCTTGCTTCCTTCCATTTGATATGAAAATGAAATGCTCTCTTTTGGATACATTTACACAGAGCAAAGAAAATTACTTCATGTCATAGAAAAAGACTCAATGTATGAAACTGAGTGGGTAGAAGAAAGTAGCTTCCCATTTTGTCCAGGAGTGAGGACTGATGCAGAAGAGGTAGGAGACCAAGAAAAATTTAAACTAGAGTCTACAGTATCATATCTCCCAGCAAATTGCCGTGTCTGCCACGCTCTTTGGTATTTTAGGTTGCCACGTTCCTCATGACTCCTGTTGATCTTATTCCACCTGGTTTAGATAAATATTTACTCATACCAGGACTGAGGCACCGTGTTCCCATTTTCCAGGTGAAAGTTCTACCAACCACGCTGGTGAGCCTTTCTCATGGAAACTCTGTCCCAATGCCTACAAAATTATTCCATACAACTGGAATATTATCATCAGAAAATCTGAAGGACTCCTGGACATGAAACTCCCCAATATCCAGGTTGTTAGAATATTGTTTTAAGAGGCTGAACCTCTGGTTCATCCAGACCCTGGGACATACTCTATGGAGGCTGATTTCCCCATAGCCAGCATGAATGTCCTACCGATTTACTGCCTAAACAGGAGCAAACAACACCACCTCTAGCTAGCTCACAAATCTTCTTCTGACAGAAAAAAAAACGGAGAAAGAAAATGCAGGAAAAGCCATTCATCCAGTCCAGCCCCATTTGTCCGGCATTTTGGAGACAGTTAAAACTGCATTTTCCTGCTAGCTCACCACATGCCTAGGCCATTTCAGTCAGCTCTGTCGTTTCCCACCCTACAAAACTGAAGAGCCAGTCCTGAACCACTTCTCAAAGTAAACCTCCAAGGGAAGTAAGCACTAGTTTTACCTCCTAAGTTTTTCTGTGGTGTGAGATTGTGGTCCTTCTGAGAAAACTCCAAACTGGAGGCAAAGGACACAGGAGAGTCTTCTGAAAGAAGAGTTCCCCTGCTGCTGCTGAGATTTTTCTGACATCAGTTGTGGCTCAAGGAGCCTCCATGTCCTGCCATAAAAAGCAGATTTTACAGCAGGTTTCATACTGCCTTTATCCTAATAAGGGAATAAAGTCCTTCTGGTTATCACACTTGTTGGAGCCCCTGAATGGAAATGGATGGGTTTGTACTGCAGACCATGCCCTTCATTTAGCAATTTATTTGGTGGAGCTTTTCCCTGTACAGTTTCAGCAGTATCAAAGGGAGAGCAGGTATAGATGCAGATGCAGGCTGTCTGAAACCTTCAAATCTTCTTTTTATGGGGACGTAAGGCAACTTCATATATCATGCAGCTGGACCCTTTCCATATTAGTAACACAGGACACCCAGTACTTATACTGCTTAGGAAAACAGAAATAGGCCTAAATCCTAGATCCAGATGTGAATTTGGCAAATAGCCCCTTTACAAGGGGACAACGAAATATCTCCGATCCAAACACTTCTACATTTTGTGATGGTTGAAATCAACCTTGCCCCCACAGCAATTCATTAATAGTATCTCTTAAATGTTTAAACTTCAGCAAGAACATAAAATCAACATTTAAGGTTCTTGCTAATTTGTCTCAGAATTGGCATCATATAAGATTCTCTTCATGAAATGGACAGTCTCAAAGACATTGCCAAGAGTAATTGCTGCCCTCCTCTTTTTCTGCCCTCCCTTCTTTATTTTACTTTAAAAGAGATAAAGAAAGGTAGGGCAATTCATTTGTGTTACTGACACAAATGAATTCTGCTGAATTTCATTTCCATTAGATTTCTACATAACTGGAAACTTTTTTGGCAGCCTCCCACAAAAGGCATAATAAATTGCTTTTGTACCAGTAGAGGAATTCGTCTTCTCTGTTTCATTTAGCAACAACATTGCTGTGAATTTCACACAACAGTTTCTAAAACGTCATCAGATTTCTCTGCCTAATGTCAATTTGGCATTTTCCCCCTCTTCACAGAATAAAGGCTAGAGAAGTGAAAACAGAGCAAAACAAAAACAAGTTGCCATGCCTGTTGTGTAACGCACGGGGAATGAGCCAGGCTCACTATTCAGGCAGGTGCCTGTTTTTCGGCAAAATCACCAACACCACTGTCAGGAATCAACATCGGTCTTTTTAAAGTGACCAAAGATTACAGAGCTTGGATTCATCCATCTGAGCGGGTTTTTTCCCTCCCGACATGAGCTGGAGAAGTTTATTCTCCTTGTGCAAAGCCATTGCCTATTCTAGAAATAATTACAAACCTTTGATCTATCAATGGATCAGCTCAAAAGGAAAAAGAAAAAATAATCAAGGAAAACAGAAGTCTAGCAGAGCATCTTTGCTTCAGCATGTGAACAGGTTACAGGCTGCCTTGCTCTAAAATGCTGACATCCCTTCACTCTCAACAGCTGAAATGGGCTTTATGGGTGCTCAGTCCCTTCCATAGGATTTAGACCCTTTAGAAATTATTTTGCATCCTTTGCAGATAGCGATCATGTTCCCAAATTATGTCTGGGACAACAGGAGCCAGTCTTAACAGCCACCACTTCCTGCTTTAAAATTCCAGTCTCCCATGTCCTCATCCCTTTGAATTACAGATGCTTGGGCAAAGCCAGGAGCCTGAGTGAAGAATGTGACCATGCCCGTGACATATCCTGACAACTGCTCCCCTGAAAATCCTCTTTCCATTTACATACATCTGGGGCTGGGGCACAGGGGTGGGAGATCAGTAGCCCTTCACATAATTTGGGATGGAGTCAGAGGGATGCCCATACGTCTGGCTGCCACTGCAACTTCCTCTCTTCAGAGCATGTCACAGCCCCTCTCCATCAGTTCCTTTCACTGAAATTTTTCATGAGGGGGTATTTCAAAGTGCTTTGCATATACAAGGCACATCTGATCAAATCATGGTGGGGAAAAGGCTATGCAGATGTTACCGTGCTGCCTGCTGGATATAAGGGGACAGATTTTCCCAGCTGTTGTGCAGGTGTCCTCTCCCAGTCTGATCTACTATAGAAAAACCAGGGAGAACTGAAGTCCTGCCACTGGGGATGCCATCATGTAACTAAGAGCAGTCTCAGGGTCCCTCCTAGGAGTTGCTCCTAGTTGCTAACAGCTCTCAATGAGTCTTTTAGCCCTCAATCCATGCCCCTACACCCCTCTACTCTGGTACCCACACAACTCCATCTGGCAAAACCATATTAAAAATGGTACTACTAAAATTATAACATAAAGATTATTAAAAACGTCTTTGATGTGCCCTTCTAGGGAGAAATACCACAGAAAGGAAGTCAGGTTTTAGCCAGCCAAGAAGGCAGCAGCATAGTGGAAATGAGATCTCGTCTATATGGCCTCTCCTTCCCCGGGCAGCAAGCACTCGGCTGTGCTGCCTCAGTCTCGGCTGGGATTGTGCTTCCATTTCTACCCATTACATAAATCTCACCACTCTGCTCAGGATCACCAGTACTGCTTAAGGTAACGCAAGGAAAATTTAAGGAAAATTTGGCTACGTTTTTTCCTTCGCAAATACCAAGGGAGAGCCTAAAACAGTGCATAGTGGTTCCTCGGGGAAGTCTGAAACCCAATTCTGAAACTTCAGTGGTTCACTTTTCAGTAGTGTTTCTCATTTTTTGATGTGATCTGTTTATTTTACTGGATTGACAGGGTTTTCTCATGTCAAAGACAAGCCCTTCTAGTACTTTCCTAGCCTCCCAGGATCCAAACCCAAAACCCAGTGCCTCTGAAAATGGGTGGCCCTGTCAGTCCACAAACAATCGCATTTGCTAAAAAATGGGTTTTTCTTCCCCTTATACAATGAAACTTTGTACATCAGAAATTAAACTATTGAAAGAAATTTGAATGTAGGAAATCCAAGACATACTGAAAAATAGCTATTATAAGCAACGTCTTCTTTTCATTAATAAAGGACTAGAGAAAGCCACATTAAAAAAGTTTCTCAAAGAAATGATGTGGCAGACTAAGGGATACAGAAGGCTGACAAGTGAGTGTGGATATGGATAGGTACAGCCAAGGGGTTAGAAATTTATCTACATTAAGCTTCACAACTTGAGCAGTAGTATTTATCACACATGCTGAGTGAAGAAAGGAAGTTTGAGATGGTTGGAGTACACGATGTAAAATAAGGATCAAAGCTAAAGCAGGGGATGATCAGCACTCCTCGGGTGCTCCTCTGGAGCTTGGTGCTGCCAGATGCTGAGCATCTGGCCCCTGAAGAACCCTCTGTGGGCAGAGGGCTGAACCCCCATGCACTGCAATCAGCAGGGTGCTCCAGCCTGGTTTCAGCTGAGTTTGGATCAGGGTTTAATTGCACATTTTTGTTTAAAACAAAAGCCTGTGTGATTTACTTCATACAGCAGGATAATGTTTTTCTGGGTTTTACCCACTGGGATAATGCATAAAAGTGTTTGTGTGTGTATACACATATATATATATAAAATTGTTTCTTGAAAGGCTCAGTTGGGCATGTTTTATTGTCTTCTGTCCAAAAGAGAACCTTTGAAATCAAAGAACCTGAATATTCAAAAACAAAATGTCTGCGGTTAAGCTGCGGCTAACAATCATAAAAATTATATAGATCTTAATCAAGAAGGTTTGCAAACTACTTCAGCTTGTCATTCTGTTTACAGCTATATGTAATATCCTCCAAAAATCTTGTTCTAGTATCAGCTAACAAAACTGGAAAGTTTGTTTAGATTATTGTTCTGCTAGATAAGATAAAAGCTGTGATAACATTGCCCAGTGATCAGCCTGCTTGCAGATACAGACACTTACCCCGGAGGCTGCAGTCTGTGCACCGGGAGAAGCAGTTTTGCTACAGTCATCTGAGTTAGTAGAAGACGTGGATGTCGGAGTCATAGGAACTGCAGTAGTACTGTTACCTGAAAAATTGGGAATTGGTATTAAAAAAAAATATTTTCCAGACAGAGAAGGAAAAAAAAAAACCAAAACAACTACAAACTATTGCAGCTACACTTTCTTGTATTTTATATTTACCAGAGCATGCCTTTGATTTATTTATATTCTTAGGTTTTCGCTTCCTCGTCTGAATTCCTTCTTTTTTCATAGCAAGAGGCCGAGGAACCTGAAAAAATTAAATTTCCACACCAGTCACAGGGTTGCATATGTACTTTAATCACAAATCAAAATACACTACAAAACCAGGTGTGATGTTGCAAATATCTGTATAGCAAGTCAATTTTTTCAGTGTCACAGTACTAATTCTAAAAAATGTTCACATTTTATTTGGTCAAAACAATAGTTTGATTCAGGAGGAGTCATAGCTGAATTAAGAAAGAAATAAAACTTTTTTTCACTATGCAAACTTAATAGTTTTTTCAACCTCTCAATCAATCCACAGGAAAACAGCACAGAATTAGGGAAAACCAGCATCATTTGGCAATAAGCCATAAGAAATTAAATTGGATGGGGTATATCTGATCCTTGATTTATTATTCCAGTCAGTCAGGAATTATCTCCAGTGCCTGATCCTGGAAAGAAAGAATGTATTTGAGAAAAAAAAATCATCCTCATCCTGTGGACCAGCTATGCAAACCAGATCATCACGAGGAAACATCTTAGGACAGAAGATTTAGAATAGAAGAATTGACTTAGCATTTGTTCCTATAAGCAGTTCTGCCCATAAGACAGCTTTATGGTATCTAAATTTCTATCTATAGGGATAAATTTATATTTAAATGTGCTCAAAAATCATCTTTGTGTTCATCACAATGATAATCACGCTACAAAAGCACTAGCTTAAAATACATTGTAACACCAGCTTGAGGAAAGACAATTCATGTGTTCTCTATCGTTATAATATTTAAAGCTGTGACATAATTGACATTCTATTGAAGGCTAGGCCGTGTCTCAATCATTCCTAGTGCCCTTGCTCTTCAAACACTTATGCTTGACTGCAACACAATCCACAGGGGTCTCACCCAAAACATGCTTCATCACATTCAGGACAGAGCTTTCTTTTTTACTGTATTATTGCCCAATAAAGGCTAAAATTGCATTCAAAGTTTTTTCTGGCATAGCTATGGCTTGAATTACACTTGAAGTTTTGCTGGCATAGCTATGTCTGTCCATGAAAAACTGTCTCATTAAAGGTCTAGGGATTTTTTTTCCCCCCTAAAGAGCTGGTTTATATCCCAGTGGCAAAACCACCGCTGCTGCTCATCCAGAGGTGGTTTCTTTATATAAATCTGTTGAGAGAGCTACAGTGGCAAACACATAACTAGTCAAAAGCACAACAAGCTAAAGTGGTACCATCATTTCCTAATGTCACACATTTTTCTGTTGTTCTATGCCGTTCGCTCATCGTTTTTTTTGAGGATCACCACGTGCCCAGAGCAGCATCAGAGCCGGCAGGGGATCTCCCGTGGTGAAGCAGCCACTTACCCCGTGGAGCTTCATGTAGAGGCCGCAGGCATTGCAGACGGGCTCGCCCTCGGCGTTCCTGCGCCACAGGGTGGTGGTCGTGGTGTGGCAGTTGGCGCAGGACAAGCCCATCCGCCGCGACGAAGGCTGGAGGCAAGCACAGGCAGACACGGGTGTAAACAGGTGGGCAGGAGAGAATGATTTACGTCTTTACGGTTCGTAAAAAGTCCTTTAACACATGGCGGGGATGGTAGGAGCTTTTTTTTATAGTATCTGTCAGCAGCAGCCCAGAATTAGAACAGAATTATCCTCATATCAGAGAGCGGAAAGATGGTGTGAAGAGGTACCGAATGTTTTTCAACCCTGGGCAGTCACAGCAGAGGCAAAATTCTCGTCTGGGAGCCAGTGACCAGAAGTCTGTTCAGACCACCAGGCGCTGGTTCTTTTTCCAGCAGGACAGCTAGGAAATATCTCCACTACGGCTCCATCGAGCTGAAGAGAAGGCACATCACTCCCGTGCCGCCTCTCCAGCCAGTTCAATGCCCTCTCCCCTGTAGGGTGAGTGAAGAGGCAGCTCTGATCCTGCCACTGATACTCCTGGCTCATCAGAAAAATCAGCCACTTTAATCACCTGTCCTTGGTGGCACCGCATCTGGAGAAAACTTCCCTGGGCACCCCAGGGGTAACACATACCACAGCATTACTTTCATAAAAAGATCTTTTATCATCACCCATTTTGTCTTCATACAAAAAACAACATGCCTTGGGAGCGTCTTTTACAGAGCAGAGCCTCCCTGGGCCAGCAGAAAAGCTGGTGGGTGACAACAAGGTTCCCACTGCAAACAGGCCATTTATGACACTCTTCCGTGGAGTTTGGAGCCAAGATGAAGCAACTCTGTATCAGAAATAACCGTATAACCCGGAGCTTTATGGCTACAGGCTGTATATCATAAGTGAAGGCAGTCCTCATAAACATGTGAAATGAAGGTGAATGGGTTATAAAAGTCCCTGTAACAACTGATCTCTTTTACGTTCATCACAAGCAAAGAATTCCAGCTACATCATAAATCTAGTCTTTTTCAAAGTATCGCATTGTCGAAAAAATACAAAAAAAAAATCTGTGCCTAGCTCTGTGTCTGGCAGCTGAACAAGTTTACATGGAGAAGTCAGTTTTAGAGGACTGCATTAATCTTATTCTGACTATAAAGTGCCCATAACCGAAATTACTAACTTAAGGGTACAATGCCCTTCCTCTTGAATCATTTACTGCTGGGTTGTTAGACATAACTGGGTCACCTTTGATACCACAGGGCTGCCTGCCACTGGGGAAACCGATAAAAATGTTTTCAGAATGAAGAATATTCCAGAGTAATAACTGAGTCTCTTGAATGTTGTCTGTTTGAGTGTCTTTAGCAGTAAGCCATCATTTTACACCACAGCTCAGAAAGAGCTCCAGATTAAATACAAATTTTGTAATCTTGAATCAGTAATCCATTACTAACTGCGCAGAAAAAAAAGCTAACCACCCAGCCAAGTGTTATATAGGCTGAAGTACACAAATACAATTTTTAGCCTTAAAAATACTAGTATCATGAAAACAGAATTTTTGACCTAGTTATTAAATATGTACACACACAGCACTGAAATTGCACCCTCGACTCAAAACGTGTTTTACGTGATCACATTGAGTAAAAGAAAGCTGGTTGTAACACACATGCTTCGTTTTCTTTCTCTGCAAGTGAAATGCTGTCAGCTGTTTCACTCTGTTAAATCTTTCTCTTTCCTATTCAGCCTGGTCTGAACCTTCATACATTTTATTTCAATAGCTTTTGCTCATTCCCGTATCTAAACAGACATGGAGTTTTGGCATGTTTTGAAGCTAAAACGACTTTTCTGATGCAGGAATTTTATCAGAAACTTTGGGGCAATCTAAACATATTTAGCGTTTTCAAAACATTTTCCCTTCTCACCTACATATTTCCAACTGTATGAACTCAGAGTCAGGGTTGATTTATAGTTATGGCCAGGGTACTCGCTCGGGATTGTTACACGGAGCTATTTCAGAGTTATTTCGCTGAGGTGTCAGACTGAAATCAGGCTGTAGTTTGACTCTGCTTTAGTATTCTCACGCCCACCCCTCCCTCAAAAAAAAAAAAAAAACAAAACAAAAAATGAAAAAATGGACACAGAAATGCTAGAACTGGGTGTCAGCTACTTGAGATCTGCCTTGGGCCAGGGTGCTACAGCAAGTCGGGCTCTGACGCTTGAGACAATTGGCAGATCTGGCCCCTCCGCTGCATCTGTCCCCACTACTGAGATAACACCTTGTGTCATGAAATCTACTGGACAACCAGCTGGAAAAAACAGACACCTAGTAGCAATAAACCTCTGGCTTAAAGTTAAATTAACTCTTTGGCTTAAAGAAAGGTCTTTAAGC
This sequence comes from Chloropsis cyanopogon, assembly GCA_013400585.1. Taxonomy (NCBI): domain Eukaryota; kingdom Metazoa; phylum Chordata; class Aves; order Passeriformes; family Irenidae; genus Chloropsis; species Chloropsis cyanopogon. The sequence continues at coordinate 7,249 of WEZZ01022149.1, read as the reverse complement.
AGCGGTGGGTTGGTTCCCAAGCGCTTACTGTCTGCTCCGATCATCGTGTGTTCAGGTCGTGTTTCCCCTCGCTCCCATAAGAGCACCAAATTCAAATGGTTGTGAAATAAAGAACAGTAGGTGTTTTAGCCCAAGGAAAACAGGCAGGGAGCAGGGCAGCTGGCATGATTGAAAGGGGCTTGAAATGCTGATGGGTTTGATACACTGTCTCCATACACAAGGGTCCAAACATCAGCTTGGATTATAGTGCTGTGATTTATTGTGGCTCGCTCGGTAACAGCCGAATTACTGAAGAGCGTATTCTTTCTGTCTGCTGACCTCCACCCAGATTTGCTAAACATAATGTGCAGTTCCCACTTGTTAAATTTTCTCCTTGCCTATTCAGTGCCAGCCTGAGTTATAAACAGGGGTTCTGGTTTGTACTATTTATTTCCCCCCCCTAGTTTTAGGAGTATATTTTTAGAAAAATTCCCTCTCATTTCTTAGGAGTAAAACAAAACAAAGGCCATTATCATTGTTTAAACAATTGGTTTTCTTTGAATTATATACAAAACTTGCTTACATTCCCAAGGATCGAGCTCTCAGCAAACAAAGCAGGTCTGGAGAAATTCCGAGCCCTCTGAACAAACATTTTCCAACATTGATTTTTTTTTTTTATTATTTTCTGTTGGAAATGTCCAACATCACCAGCACAAATTTCTTCCAAGCCACTGAATCCCCCTCACAGATGGGGCTCATAGCTCGAAAAGCCAGGCTCCCCATGCCTGGTGAGCAGCTCACAAGGGGGCAGAGAGAGATTTTGCCAGCTCAGAGCCTGGAAGTGGGTCCAAAGCGGTTTCCAAAAGGCTGCCAGCCCTGTCACCCCTACTGTGACCAGTTAGGCCTGCAAACCTGGTCAGGAGCCCCACTACACTTTTGCAGCCAAGAGGATCACCAGGCTAATACGCTGATTGCTCTCCCCCATCGTTGCCCCAAATTTCTCCCTGACTGGGGTTTCCTGGGACAAAGCTCCCCTCGCTCCCCTCCTCCGGTCCCCCCCGACTCACCACTCTCTTTTGGGGCTTGATGAGGGGCCGGCTGAGGCCGTTCATTTTGGTGTAGAGCCCGCAGGCGTTGCACAGGTAGTTGCCGGTGCCGTCCCTCCTCCACAGCGGGGTCTGGATGGAGCCGCAGTTGACGCATTCCCGGCTTTCGGACAGGTCCTCCAGCAGCTCTGGGGGCAGGAGCAGAGGGGAGAGGCGGTGGGGCACGGCCGCAGGCAGCCGCGGAGCCCGGTGTAGCCCCGCGCAGCGCAGCCCCGGCCCCACCGAAACCCGGGCC